>CAIGRT010187412.1:0-21011 GCA_903798405.1 Fraxinus platypoda | reverse complement strand
TTTGCATTTTCTAATTTTTGAAAACCATTTTTCAAAATGCCAAAAAGAACACGTTTTCAAAAATCTCAAAATGGACACTCAAAACACAAAACTCAAAATGAATTCAAAACACAAAACACAAAACTGAAACATAAAGAGAACAATCTCTTAACATTTCACTTTAAAACCTTTGGCATGAATCTCTGAAACCTCTGATTTTTCATTTTAATGGTGTGATAAACGCTAGAATAAATAGAACTAGATAGAAAGTTATATCCAATTCTAAGTAAAGCGTGCAAAAAGGTCTTAACATGAGGTGATGAGCACGTATTTTGTTATATTTGTGGCATTATAATATTCCCAGCCATTTGTATGAAATGGAAACTATTGTGATGGGCACGAATCGATCTACTCGGAGGACACATATTCAAGAATCATTATTCGTGAAAATAGGTACCCAAATAATAGAGTTAAGATGCGTTTAATTTATTAGATTAAACTGTCAAGCAAAAGGTTCTATGGGAAATTCTATGCTCAGTTAATATGAAAAGTAGAAATTACACTAGAATATGTATTTAAGGATCATACTTCAATAACCAGATATGAAGTATATTTAATAAAAAATCAGGTGACAATTTAATATTTAATTATATATAAATTAATATATATAACCGTGTCTCCCAACCCAGTTAAACTCTCAAACCCTAATTCATTTAGCTTGTGTTTGAATCTAATTTTGAGAAGAATAAAAATTTTGGAATAGTGATTGATATGAGAATGTGTGGTGGAAAAGTGATGAAAAGTTTTTGATTTGTGTGTAATATTATTTTATTTGAATAATGTGTGGTTGAAATGAAGAATCAGATTGAGAAATTAATGGGTGTCAAACGAAGGCTTATATACATATTTTCTCTCTATCTTCTCTCACTTTTTTCCTCTCTCTCTACCTGGCTGTGATTGCCGCCATTGCCGCAGTCGTACCCAATCTCTTCTCCGACTACTAACACAACAGCTTGACCAGTAACACAATAGCAAATCGAAAAATTGTCATCCCCTTGTTTGTTGCAAGGACTGGCTTATGGCAGCTTAAGAATTTACCCCAAATTAATTTCATCTCTTTTGTATTCTCCTCTTTCTTCTAGTTGGGTCTTTCGCACTATGACCACCTTTTTAAATATACACTTGATATGATATGAGCTCCCATCTCGTATTTACAAAACATGTTCATATGAATCAATTTATTTAGGAGTTTGAAGTTGTTTTTGCATTTGTTGGTGTAATATGGGTGAGACGATTTTGAGTGCTCATGCTATAGCAACAGTGCATAAAGAAGAAAAGCTTTATTTTTCTTGGATTTTTACTGTAATTGAGTTTGATTGTGCATTTTTAAAACTCATATTACTACATGTGGCCAACTATTTGGTGTCTGTGACCAACTATTCAATTGTGACCTAAATATTCAATATTTTGTGACTGAAAAATAATTTGTGATCAACTAATTTGAAAATATATGACCGACAAATAAATTGTGATTTATAATTTTTTTAATACCTATCAAATTTTTTTATTGTAATCATGAAATAATCCGTGACCAATTAATTTGATAATATGTAACCAATAAATAAGTTGAGATCTATAAGTACGCACCTGTGATCATTAATTGTAAAATTGTAATCTTAGTATATTTAATTAATACTTGAGTTTTGAATTTTGAAACTTAAAACCTGAAAATTGAATGGCCCCATACTTGATGCCTTTTTGAGTTTTTTCCATATGAAAATCTGTCCTAGGTCCAAATTATTTATAGGCCGAAACCTTGAAAAAACAAAAAAGTTGGCCCAATATTAATTTCAAACTAGGCCTGCGATAATCTATTCATGAGTATTTACAGAAAGAATGGTTCAAAACATACCCCCAATTTATTTGAGGTAAATTAATACAAATAGCACTGGTTTGAGTAAAATTTATTTATGATAATCATTTTTAGCTCTTGTATGGTGAGGATTAAATCCAGATTTTAAGTAAATTTTAATAAATTCTATGTTTGGCCTCCATTAAAATTATAATTTATTTTTTTTCTCTTCTTATCAATCACACATTCTACAATAAAATAATATTACACGTAATTCCATAACTTTTTCTTCTTTTTAACTACATTTTTTTTATAAAAAAAAACAGTATTCCAACCATTAAAATTTCAAATAATGGGGGTGAAACGGGGGCAAAAGTTGATGAAATGCGTTGTTGAAAAGTTATGAATCCTATAAAATATGTGGTTAAAATGAATTATTAATTTTGACTTGAATTAAAATTTTAATTTTAATTTTTACCAAACAAGACATTTGTCACCTAATTTCGATTGTATTTATCATATTTTTGGATAGTTTTTTTTCCCTTGTGTCGGCCTCTATGAGTCTATCATGTTTTTGCTTTATGCTGTGAGCGGTCCCACTTGGCTGATTTCCGACATTTTTTCAAATCAAAGCCTTTAAAAGTATTTATGATTTTCTCAATATAAACTTAGTTCTAATAGGTCCATTTTGATTTCAATTTGCCTTTAAAAATTATGAAATCTAAAACGGTTTAGTTTAGTTCAAAATCGTTTCGTTGACGAATTCATGTGACATCAAACCGACAATTAAAAAAGATGGTCATGATTTGATTTTCCAGTTTTGACATTTTTTGCTCACAATCATATTTCCCTCTACTCTTATATTGGATAAATGCATATTATCTTAATCTTCGTTGAGTCATCGTGCATGACGAGAACACCTATACACACACTTTTAATATAATAATAAATGTATTAAAAAACTAAATGTCAATTGAACTAAGTACTTTGAGCCGATAATATATGCAACTTTGAAAATAAAAATATTGCACCGAAGAAAGACGAGAAATACAACAATAAATTCAATATCATTCCTAATAAATTTCAACTCAAACTCCATATTAATCATTTTTTGATAATAGTTAATAATAGCTTTATGAAAAGCTTTAGAATAATTCTGATTGTACAGAATTATTGGCCACAGAAATTGGCCAGAAACTCACATGGGGCCCACCCCATGTGAGTAAAATATTGGAAAAAAACCACCCACCCCCCTTGTTGTGAGAGATCTGGCTTTTTTCTGGCCACTTTCCTCTGTACGAGTAGAAGGATTGAAAGTTTCAAAGCTACTAAACCTTAAGTAACCGCATATCATATATTAATCATTTATTCCTAGCCTAGTTTTTTTGGGATATGTCCCCGTGATCTTGTACTTTATTTTTACACTTTGAATATAATACACTTATCTTATCCAAAAAAACACTTCAATCTTATAAACAAAGATTCCCTATGGAGTTAGAGAAAAGTGCATCAACAATCTAGATATTGATTCACTTCACGAGAATGCAATTGATCCCAACTAATTATCTCAATAATAAAGTGATTTTGAATCATTCATTATAGTTGCATAGATAATAAGAAATCGTAAAAATTAATGTTATAATTATCGTAGAAACCCTATTTCAAATGCTTAGATGCTAGTACAAGTTAAGAACCACGACTTAACTTCATTAAGTTAATGCTGCCAATTCAAAATAGTTATACAAATATCTAGAATCGTACACATTACTGTAATTTATCGTAGAAACTTCACTTCGAATACTTAGCTGCAAGAGTACAAGTTGAGAACCATGACCTGACTTCGTAAAATTGAAATTTCCAATTCACTATAGTTGTACAAATAATCTGAAATCGTACAAATTACTGTTAATTTTTTAGATATTACTACAAGGCCATTCGAGCTTGATTATCCCTAAATCCGATGTGACCTATTCTATTTGGATTTACTCTCTCATCGTGATTCAACGAGAATGAATATGAGATTCGTGAGATTGACATAAGGGGATCGTGACCTAACTTTGTAAAATTAAAATTGCCAACGTTACATAGCTTGTGTTTGACACCCATTTTGGACGTATTATAAATTTTGGAATAGTGATTGATGGAAAAATGTGTGGTTGAAAAGTAATGACAAATTTTAGATTTGTGTGTAATATTATTTTATTTGAAGAATGTGTGGTTATAATTAAGTAAGAGAAATTTTTTTAAAAAAACTAGAGGAAATTGTAAAAAATGTCTACTTTTACACAGTCATTTGCAAAAATGTCCACAATTTCTTCAATGACATTTTACTATAATATAGACCAAAATGCCCTCATTAACAATTTTAAATTCTACAATGAAGACAAAATTATTTAATATAATTAAAAGTTGTATTGACCAATAATAACTTGATTAATAACCTATAACATTTTAAAAAGTATTATGTCGATCATGCATTAAATGATCACTTCTTCTTATAAGTGGATAAATAAAATATTTATAAAAATGTCGAAAAATACACTTAAAATATCAAGAACATTATGAAATGTAGAGAACTCTCATATTCAAATGAAGTGTCAAGTGTCAAGAGAAATATTGTCCAAATGTCGATAACAGTTTTTAAAATGTCGAGAACGTCATGAAATGTCCAGAATAATAACTATTAAACACGACTTATCAACAAAAACAAGATTTCAAATAAAAATTACCTTCTACCGAGAATTGTGAAAATCCTAATCAACTACAAATTTGGATGAGATTAAATTTTTCGAAATGAAATTATATGATTTTCTTATGAATTGATAGCATATAATTATTTTTTAGTGTTAATGACTTTTCTACTTAATTTTTTTCCAAAATTTTTGATCAATACCTAATAGATAATAAAAACAAATNAAATTGTTCAAAAGCTGAAATTTTCTAAACACTTATGAAATTCAAGAGTGGTTCAGGATCAAAATGAATTAAGTCATGATAACCATGAACGATTTAGGCAAGACATCTGTGTGAATATTATTGTCTTGGTTTACACCAACAGCTCAATGATTCAAGACATCACGTTCACCAATTAGCCAAGTAAATCCGATAGTATTTCACTAAAGAAGGTTCAAGACCGTAAACTACTTTACCTGATGTAGTGTTTTTCTGCGCTCTACAATGCATCATATTTGTGCATAGCATGAGCATATTCTAGAGCTTGTTTGGAAGGGATTTTAATCCAATTAAAATTGAAAATATAGCCGTTATTGGGTCTCACTCGTCTAATAAAAGTCAACAATAACGGCTAATTTTTCAATTTTAATCTAATTTTAATCTCTACCGAACACGCCCTGAAAATATAGCCGTTATTGGGTCTCACTCGTCTAATAAAAGTAAACTCCAACGGCTATATTTTCAATTTTAATCTGATTTTAATCCCTCCCAAACAAGCTCTTGATCATTTTTACAAAAGATATCAAAATTAGATACTTTTCAATTGAAAAACGTGAAATTGGCCATTTTTGTGAATTTCACAATGGGTGCCAAACACAATGATAATAGTTTGACACCATTTTTGTCTTCTATTTGAAACTTTTGGAATCCAAGTTCAGGCCTGAGACAAGACAAGCCATTTGGTGCTTGGTCCAATCAATTCAGACAGGTAGTTTAAAAGTTGACGGTATCGATCACGCCACGTAATAGAATAACTTCTGCCGACACTGACAGTCTGATAGAGATACCCACGTGGAGAAATGAGCCCACTGACTAACTTTATGTCAAATCAGTGTCCAACTGAACTGAAAGGTTGTGACCCATTTCAAAGGGATTCTCGTACCGTTTCTTTTTAGACACCCAAAATATTTTTGAATTTCTACTTTTTTTTTATACGTTAAAAGGTTAAAAAGTTTTTGAAAACGACAGTTTCACGTGAGATCCAGAGTCACGTTATTTTGAAAGAATGTATTTTGAAATCGTAAATTGATGGAGAAAGTGTGGGTTGAAAAAGAATGAAAAATTATTGATGTGATGTAAAATATTATTTTATTGAAGATTGAAAATAAGTAGAAGAATAAGAATGTGAATTTTAATGTGGCACAAAAAGGACTTATTTGACAATTTCTAACAAAAGGTCTGTACATGAATAAAACTTTTTTCTCTTCCCCTTCATCTTCCTCTTCCGACTCACTCAATTCGGCTTAATAGCATGGAGCCAAGAGGTTAACGAGAGTAGCCTGTACTCTAATGATATGTTTGGTAAGAATCGATAAGTATAAAAATTAAACAGTAATATATTATTTAATTTTATCTAGTATCTTATATGAAAATTAGTTAAACGAACAATAAGAAATAACAATTTCAATTCATTTTACTAGAGGCTACACAAATTATAGGTGTGTTTCATGTTGTTCATCGAATATCAGTTCATATTATTTTTAATAATTAACATATATTTCAATTTGATCAGTACGTAATTGGGACGAAAACAAACGACCACTCCAAAATCCTCAAGCAAACATGTAAGTTAGGCAAAACTCTATCGATATACTTTTGTATTGTTAAAACCCTACCTCGCTAATCCCACTAGAAAACAACTATAGAAAGAGCGGAAAGTCGAACAAAATGTAAATTTCTTTTTCCTATTTTCTTTTGTAGATTGAAAGTACTTTTGTAGGAGAGACAAAATGTAAATTTATGTGTGAGAGAATTACTTTTGGGAATCTAAACCTATTTCTTGATTTACTAATAAAGTTATCGTTAAAGAAATATTAAAGACAATAAATTAAAATTAAGAAACACGAGAACTTACATGACTTTAAAACTTCAGAAAAATTAATAATAATATAAGACAAATTAAAAAATCGTAAATACTACACAATATCTCTCAGGCTAAAGTACCATGTGTTGTTTATATTTTCTATTGAAGTCAATTTCTTTTAACTTTGTCCATGTGATTTTTATTCAACAAAAAAAATTATGAAACCAAAAATGTGACGATGGAGAAAAAAATTACACTCAATCTGTACAATTATATATATAGATTTTTCAATCACCAAGTCAGTGGCGGACATAGACATTTTAAGTTGGGGGCACACAACTTTCAAATTGAACAAGTTGATAAAGAAAAAAAATATATTTTCTTCTTAGCCATGATCCTTACAGAGAATAATAAACCTTAAGATACAAATGCAAACATAGTATAGTAATTATCAACTTTGCCCATTCCAGATCAGAAATTTACCGACCTGCCATGAGTACATACGCGTCATTTATGAAGAAAAGCATTGCCTGAATTTGTTAGGGATAAAATACTCCAAAATGTCAAGACATATTAACATGACATAAATTATGTCACTGAGGGCAAACATTTAGTCAAGCTAAATGATCTTACCGAACTTGACTTCATTTTTGAGGTGCATGATCGAGACAAATTCTTCGAAAATCCTGCACCCATAATCAAAGGATGATTAAACTTCTATTCTGTACTACGCTTATATATTGAATGTTCTTGGATTTTATTGGTTGAGACGTTAAAGACAAAAAAAAAAGAAAAGAAATGGGCATTCAATTTCCTGTATGGGAAATAGTGATGAGTTGTAGAATATTACAAATGAAGCATATAATAGTAAAGTATAAAAATTATATAAATCAGGATTTTTAACCATATATTTGAAGGAGCCTAACTGCTTGTTCTTTCGCCTAAGACAACTGATGATGTTGTTGCACTATTCTCTTCTTTATAAACCATTTATAAATTTGCCAAATAGAGGCTAAATCTTTAATGTAAGTCATCTAAGCATCTTGTAAAAGATACACTAATCAATCAAATACAATTTGAACTTCCAGTATGGAATAAAAAGTGAAACAACATAGTTTGATTACAAAAAGTATAATGCAATAATAAATGGGAAAAAAAAGGCTATCAAATTTTTTTTTTTTGAATGATATTAAATTTTAACATAAAATAAAATTTAAAAAGCAAATATTAAACACTATTCACTAATTTAAATTATTAGAATTATTTGACTCCTCTTTTTCTGTGTCCATCCTCCCATTTTTCTCTATGTATAAATTTTGAAATCAATGAAAGTGGATTATGATATAAATGTTGATAAAATTGTTTAAAGTGGTCCGACCAACCCATCGCCCATCTTCTTTTCATTTTCAACTTTTTTTTTTGGCTGGACATGTTTGATCTAGTTTTTATTAATTGACTAAAATTTCGAAGTTTAACCAATGTATTACATTTTTCAAAGAAAAAAGTCAAATTTGGTAGGGCACGTGACCCACATGCCCCACCCTAGTTCCGCCACTGCACGAACCTCTTAAGCCACGTAGAAAAAATACACTAAACTTTATCACACCCACCAATTTTTATTTGAACAACCCACAATTAACAAGAAAAATTAGAATGCTAAACTTACAATTTTTTTTCCTCTCAAAAAATCCTTGATCACGTGCCCAAAAGAGAATAAATACGTCAATTTCTAGGAGAAATAATTCTAGGTTCACAATTGATTCCGTTGACACCTGCCCGTGCTTTGGAAACTTTGCCAAAATTTCTTTAACCAATTTTTGATAGCTTTTCCACCAAGGAACGAAATAAAATTCTACCTTTATTTTTATTTTCATTTAGAGTTTATGCCCTTAATTTTTGAATCAATATCCCAACAATTGATGAATTAGCCTTTCTTTGCACTTCCCCTAATGCTTCGTCTATCACTGACCAAACGTTTTGAGGTCCATCATTTTACCTAGAGATTTAGCATCATCATTATTATTTGTCAACATCGCACTGCTACCCACAACATTCTCCTTGCTCAACTAGCTACAAGAACAAACTTCGACTTGTTTTTAAGATCTTTGCCCTCAGAAGTTCCAAAGATCATATATTCCTTGAATCAATACCCAAATAGAATATTTTATCCCTAAATCCGTGCCATTACTTTGTGGAGATAGTACCACGGCATAACAAGCTCCATTATTCCTTGGATCTTTCTTTATTATTGTCTTATCCTACTCAAGAACATGTCCCATTAGCAGAATATCCATTATTTAGTTGTCTCCTACCTTTGCGAGATAACAAGACCACCAAAGGAGGAATCTTTTCGCGCAATTCTATATCAAAGCTGAAATTTGCTCTATTGCAAACCCTAGGTTCTTCCCTGGTCACAATGAATTTTCTTCTTTTAGCTACCCAAATTGCCTTCATCATTGTTTATAGAAACACCTAGTCAACTTCTAGGGTTGTCGTTCTAGTAGCAATCACCGAGGCTTTAGCTACACTCCTATCTCGGCCCCTACCATGTTCATCTCCTCGTGGCCACAATCTTTAGGACTAGGCAACAACCTTTCTTGGGATGGCCCATGTAAGTATCAAGACTTGAGGTTTCGTGCTATAAGGTCAACATTGTTTAGAAAAGTAGTTTAAGCTCGTGTGTTGGTTAATATTTTCATCCTTATTTAATGTGAATATATCTCCTAGTATGCCCTCGTAAGACGGTGGGCTCGTTGTTGCACACCAATTTTGAAATTCAGTTGCTAGTTAGAGGTAAAGAACTATAATACCTAATTAAGATATAATGTTTCATCTTAAAATGTCAACATTATTAAGAAGAATAGTCCAAACTCTAATACGTTGCTTAATATTTTTCTTTTATCGAAGTGAAATTTATCCCCTTACAATAAGAGCATTACACGTGTTAGCAAACTAGCAAGAATTATGTATGCTCTGATACCACTTGTTAGGAATCAAAGAAAGAGATTATATGACACAATATGAAGTAACAATCACAACACTAGAAGAACAATTGGCAGAAGAATGGAGAAAGAATACAATAATATTGTCTAATTTTCTAAAACTCATACAAAATCTTATTAAAGTCTAGAATTTCGTGGAGTATATATAGGACAAAAAAATATGTTTTAGATGGAAAGATGATCAAAATCACGTAAAAAGAAGGAAATAATATTTTCTCGGATAACTAGGCCATTCGAGCGCCAGCCTCGCGAGAAGTGAGCGCTTCAATGCCACTTGAACGCCAAACACACGAGAGGCGAGCGGCAGTGAATGCGCCTCCAATGGTGCCCAGATGCCGAGTTTCGAGATAAATTTCACTTTTTGACTTCTTTAACACCTTCAACCAAAAAACAACTTCCCAATGGAATTTGTGTCCAATATTAACAAATCTGCACATTGACACAAATTCTACTACAATGAACAAATCTCATAAAAATTCTCTACCTTGATACATATTCCACTTCAAGAAATAAACCAATGGCTCTTTACTACAACAAAATTCTCATCTTCCATAAAATCCAGCTAGGACATACTCAATCCACTGAATCTAAGCACTGCTAAGCAGATTGATCTCGGATGCCAAAGTTGTTCGAATTATTACCACGAGCAAAAAATTCGCAAATAATTCATAAATTACCAAATAGGGCCGAAACACGCCCTGAAATAGAATCAAACTACAAAATGCTTCTGTAGAAAGTTCTTTACTAGACTCAACACCTTCAACCACACTAAATGATACGCAATTAAATCAACTTCCCTATATATTTGTGGTGGCCTAATATCTCTTCTGAGTCTTTTTCTAGCAATTGAATATGATGATTCCATTGGTGGTAGTGGCAAAGCAGCATTACCCACAACTTCTAAACTTCACTGAGTTGTATTCTTCAACATGGACCCCAAACTAAACTCCAATGGTACTGTACCGAACAAAATATTCGCCAAAGTACCAAACATCTACTGATTGATCTTCAAAGAGTTTGCACAACCTTGCAAAACATACAACTAGAATATTCACTGCCTCTCCAATACAACACGACCACCTTTATAAACCTTCAAAACTCCACATTCACTAGTGACCATTTTGAATTAAGAGTACTCAATGAGATAAGATTTCTCTTCAAATTTGAAACATGTCACATCTCATCAAGTGCTCTAACCTTTACATCCAACATCTTAAGTCGAACCCTTCCAATACTAGCTACCTTACAGAGTGCGTTGTTTTCCATAACAACAATACCTTTCTAAACTTCTTCATATGTTGAAAATGAATCTCGATTGAGATATATATGAAAAGTGCAAGCTATATCAAGAATTCAATTCTCGTCATGTTTGTAAATCAGTGAAAATTTCTTTGAAGACGCAAGGTGATTTTCTAATGATGTACTTTTTGTCATACAATGAGAATACAAATACAGCTTCAAGTGAAATTTTCTAGTTAGACTCTTAGTCATGCACAATTGTTCCAACTTTAACCATAACGCACCTGTAATTTTCTCCTTCAAAATGTCCTAAAGAATATGATTCAAAAGATGAAGATGAATCTGTGAAAATGCATTTCGAGCCTTACGTTGTTTCTCCTACATAAACCAATTTGAGGGCATCTTATCAAATCTCAAAAAAGCATCACCAAATCCATCTGAGTGAACAATGCTCGCATCTTCACTTACCACTACGAAAATCTAGTGCTACTATCCAAGAGTGGAATATCATATTTCATGGTTACTATCACAAGAACAAAAAACCTCAAACAAATCAAACCTTAAGTTCTGATACCACTTGTTAGCAAACTAGCAAGAATAATGTATGCTCTGATACCACTTATTATGAATCAAAAAACGAGATTATATGGCACAATACGAAATAGCGATCACAACACTAAGAGAACACAAGAATAATTGACAGATGAATAAAGAATTTATTAATAATGGAGAAAAAATATAATAATATTGTGTTTAAAATATTGTCTAACTCTCAATTTCGTGAAGTATATATAGGACCTAAAAGAATATGTTTTAGATGGAAAGAAGATCAAAATCACGTAAAAAGAAGGAATCAATATTTTCTCGGATAACTAGGCCACTCGAGCGACAGCCTTGAGGTCAGTGAGCTCCGCAACGCCGTTCGAGTGCTAGATGGCTATAGGCCAACGGCAATGAAGGTGCTTCCAATAACACCCAAGCTCTATGTTTCGGGATAAATATCACTTTTTGACTTCTTTAACACATTGTTCAACCGAAAACAATTTCCCAACAGAATTTGGGTAACAATATTAACAACATGCAACATGATGGTGTGTTTCAATGAACTATTTCTCACCCTATTAACTTTTTCCTTGGGCACAAAATTTGACAAAGGTCCTAGATACATTAAGCCTCATATTCTTCGCGGTTGGCGGTTGGCTTTCCATCCCGACGAATTCCCAAGAACAATGGCAATGGAAAATGTTAGTGTAATACTTTTGTTATTGAAGTTTTTCAAAATGCATCTATAAAATGATCATCATGTTCAATTACCAGAACAACAAGATTCAAACTTTCAAGGCACAATGTGTCAAGGTATATTGGGTTTTGAAGTTCGATCTCAAAGGCCAACCTTATTGTGAGGAGTACTTCAAACTCTTATATATTGATTAGTATTATTACAATTAACTAATGTGAGATTTTATTATTAACATATCCTTACAAGATGATTGCTCATTTGAACATATCAATTTTGAAATTCGAATATTCATTTGAGCTTTGGACGGATTGAATTGCTCCTTTAAGCTTAATAGTGTTGGTTTTTGATATTCTATCTTAAAATGCCAACCTTATTGTCATATCCAATTTGTATTGGCTATTTCCATGACTAAAATTATTGTTATTGAGTTGTAATTGAAGTCAAAGAATTGAGATTGATAGTATAGGTCTTGAAGAAATCATAGAAGTCAAAGATGGACCAATGAGAAAAAATAGTCAAAAAGCGCTCGCCAACCACGTAGATGGCGCTCGACCGAAAGTCTCAAAATATTGACCGCTCTTGGATGCTCACTCAACACTCAACACTTAAAGGCCTGTTCGCGATTTTAACAGATTTTGGAGTCCCATTTAACCTCAAAAACTCCCTATTATATATACACAAGCTGAATTTTGTTTCTATGTGTGGTTGGCCAATTCTTCATACAAGAGAACATATTATTGAAGATCAATTATACAATCTAAAGATATCTTGATTCAACCCACACAAGATCAAAGCTTCAATATTCTCAAATATCTTTTGCATTATTGTGTTTAATCTATTTTCATTCAAGAGAACATATTATTGATGATCAATAACATATTCCATAAATCTCTTGATTCAACCCAAAATTAAAAACACAAAAGATCAAACATAAAAAACCATCTTCACCAATAAGTTTTTAGAGTTATGAAGTTGAGAAAAGGCAGCTGGAGTTCCAGTTGTTTCGGAATGAGTTCGCTCTTAGTGATCCACGCGAAGGAAAAAGAAGTCTAAGAGTTCTGGAAAGTGCTGGTTGCACAATCGAAAATGTTCTTTAGTGATTTAGACCTTGAGTAATTAGAGTCTACTAAGATTTAATTGTGTCTGGACCAAATGTAAGTTATCTTTTCTTGTAGATCTTTTGGCAAGGTTTGTGTTAGAGTTCAGTTGTAGCCCGAATTCAATTTGAAAATTCTATTTTGAATTCTATTTTGGAGTTCTATTTGAAGTTGGTAGTTGAAGAAGTCAAAGACGTAAGCAATGAGAAGACTCTCGTTGAAGACCGCTTGTTGGCCGCTCATCAGAAATTTCAGTACCATCACTGTTCGCTAATAGCTAGGCAAGCGATCGAGCGATCGTGGCACCACTCAAGTGGTCATGTTATCTGGTGTAATTAGATTTCGCGATTTTGACAGTTTTTCACTCATATTCAATCTCAAACACTTCGTTATTGGACATTGGTTATGCCTATTATATTAGGAGTCCACCTTTTGTTAGATTTTTCTTATTTTATATATAGGAGTAATTATATCTGTTGGGAAATCATCGAACACAATTTATACTCCTTATATATTTTGATATTAGTGAATTCTTCTCTATCAGTAGTTTTTTCCCTAGTTGGGTTTCCTCCTAAATCTTGTATTCTTGTTCTTATTATATTTTCATATTGTCGATTCTCATATTTTGTTCCTAATAAACTAGTATTTGTTTTTCTAACAGTTTGCCCGGAGATTTTTAATCCATGTGAAGAGTTCTTCAAGAGATTTTCATTCGTTACGAAAATTGGTGTTCTTTACTTTTATTGCTTTTGACTTATATTGCATGATTGACACTTTGATTATGCTACATGTACGTAATGATCTACATATACACATGACGTTGTGAAGAATGATTGGGTTAGAATTTCTTCAACTAAATAAATAAATAAAAAAAATTCTTCTCTTTTGGACACTTTATCTGTATATAAATTATTATATAACTCTATTATGTACAATTAGCATTATTCTTAATACTTAGGGTTTAATTTGACATTAAACTTAATTATTTAGAAACATTAAATAAGCGATTTGTTAATTTTTATTGATTATTTTAATTTCATATTACACCTCTAGGTGTTGTTGGGTCTAAACGTCCAGTTCAGTTCGACTATTATATTTTGATATTTTTCACTAATAAAGAGAAGTTGCTCAAACATACCTTAATTATAGTTAGTATTTATATTTAATCGATATAGAATTTTACCCTTTAACAACATGAAATCTTGCATCAGCCTTATTCTTTGAATAGTATTTGAATTTGTTCATGTTTTACACAGATGACCTTGCCAAGATTTTCTATTCATTTAAGCAAAACTTCTAGAATGTGTCAATTTTTACAATCATGCTACATGTACATTGTCATTTACATTATTTTTTATATTGTGCTAGTGACAACACACTATTGACAAGTTTTTTTTTTTTTAAATAATAACAGTCGGAATGGCCAGTTTTGGGAAAAAAAAAATATAGTTTTCCACCAATCAAATCTTGCAAACAATGATAACCTCAAACATATAATATACGAGTGGCATTGTCCCCATTTTTATCACCCTAGCTAGAAATAACTCTCTTAAGATTTGGGGAAGTTCGCTTAAGCGAAATCCCAATCTAGCAAATGCGAACTGACCAACCAAATCAATGCCTGGATTTTGATTTCTAAAACAAGTTCTTTTATATATGGCGCACCTAGAAAAAAATGGGAGGAATAGATGAGGAAAAAAAGCACGCTCATAGAAAATGGAGGTCAAATATTTGCCCAAAGCCCTGGTAGAGGGAGTGGTGGTCGAAGGGTGGTAGTGGTGGTGGCGATGTGGTGGTGGATGGCATATCCAGTCAGGGGCGGACCGGGGGAGTCCTGGGGCACAACTTTTGAGTTTATATATACAAAGTCATGTTTGGTATCGATTGAAATAAAAATTTTAACCTAAATCAAAGTTAACAATTAATTTTAATAACATATTTCATGGAATCTATAATATTTAACTTTTATCAAAATTTACTAAAAATGTAATTTTAATCTCCATCAAACAGGGATAAAATCACAATAAATTTTAATTTCTCTTTTTCTTTCGTCTTTTAATAAAATCTTAATTTTTCATCAAACAAGAACGAAATATTGCATTCTTAATACCATTTCAAAGTGCTCACGGTCTAGTTTTCTACATCGTTAATGACGTACGAAACGATCAATCGTAGCAAATACTACGACTTGTTGGTAAGCCGTTCAAAATTAGTATATCAAAAATTTTGATAACATGTTAAACTTCAAAAATTATTCGACGATCGTACGCTAATCGAATCTACAAATTGCTTATGTCATCTAAAAGCTTATTCCGATAATTATATTATGGACATATCGAATAATCCAAACAGATATTGAAAATAGTTAAAAATACGTTAAACATAAATTTTAAATAAAGATGTTTAACTCGTATTTTCTTTGAAAAAATTCAATTATTTTATTAACATTTATTATTTTTACAATACAAATTTCTCAATGTAATTTTCATCATTTTATTAAGAAATTTTATATGAAATATAACGTATAACTTTTACATCTAAAAAAGTCACATCCCATGAAAATTTTCAAATACAAAATTATATGGAGAGTGATTTTTTAATTGTAAAATTTCTCTCAATTTTTTTGCAAGTTCGATTGCCCCTAACTTTAAATTTCTGTGTCGGCTCCTGTATCTAGTGGTTTTGGGAGGCTGGAACTCCCCCACGAGGGACAGAAAACGTGATAGAAGTCACAGATTTTTATTAATTTCTAGTACATAAATAGACCTTGTAAACCAAGGGAAAAAGAAACTAATTAGAACAGGTATAAAACTAAAACTGCACATAAATTTAAACAGATTTCAAGCTGATTTCTGTTCGAAATCCACCATAATTTCCCTCTTGATTTATGCAAAAACACTAAAGAAAGCATCGACCGGGCTCATCCTGCCCACTAGTGTTCAAAATATATCTGTTTTTGCTAGATATCAACGACCATGACAATAATTGAATAAGAGGGGAAGCATTATGCATGATCTGACATCATTGATTATATACATAGAAGCTCCTAATCCTATGGATGTATAGCATAGATTCTTATTTAGGTGTTCCTTTCAACCTATATGCCTATATATATATAATTATAGCCAAGCACGTGCATAAAATTGCAGAAGTCTACCAAGGTAGAATATGAAAGAGAGAAAATACTAACCCTAAAACAAGAAACCATGAGAGGCCTACATCAGAACAACAAACTTTAATGATGATAGAAGTTCAAAGGAATGAGATGTTTCAGTGCTTAAAAGCCGCTTTCTTAGCTGTATGTCTCTATGTCGTGCCAAAAATGCAGTTGAACAAGTTCCTCTTTAAGCACTACCAAACAGCTACAAGTTTTTTTGAGAAATTTGACAATGCTGCTTTAAATGTCACAAAATGGGAAAAAAAGAAGACAAAAACCCACAGCTTAGTGAAGTAATGTGTTCACAATAAATAAACGCTCGTTTGAGCCCATTATTACACATTATAATGAGATGAATAATAATTTTTTTGGAGAATGTGTGAAGAAAAAGTTTTTAGATTTACGTGTAATATTATTTTATTAGAGAATATATAGTTGATAAGAAGAGAGAAAAATGAATTATATCTGGTGGAAAATAATGAGGGCCAAACGGGTTGTAATTTTAAGTTGTTAGTAATCATGTCAATCTAATCCTGCGTACTAAATGCACATTTAATGCGTCATCAACTTATAGAGCCCAGCTTAGCTATATTGTTCAAGGACAATCAATGCTATATAAGTGGGTGTTTGATGTTGAGAAAAAAATGCATTTTATGATGTGATGTGATGAAAAATATGTGGTAAAAAAATAAATAAAAGTTTTGAATTTGGGTATAATATTATTTTATTGAAAATGTGTGATTGAAAATGAATATTGAAAGAATGAATTTTGAGAAGAATGTAGATCAAAAGACGTGCTAAATGGAATCAGAGCTTTTTCCAGAAATTAACAGGCCTTATGCTCAATGGCATTGCAAGCCCATCAAGGATCATGCCAATTAGCTCAAAAAATAATTCATACAACTCAATTTTATCGATTTACCACATTTAGATTTAAAAAAAAAAAAAAAAATGTTTCTCTAATCATAGTGAAAGAATGGCTTTAGGAATGCTAGTTGAATATGAAATCATCTCACGGAAGAATCCAAAATTTTGAACATATGATAAGGAAATGAAATAAAACAATATTCCTATAAAAAAGATACATATCTTATTGATTGGCACAGTAAGCTACTGCCAATGATTTATATATAAAAAATGTACAAACAAATGGCTTATGGGTCCCCAATATTTATTAAACTCCTTAATCCCATACTATTGCTTAAATCTAGTGATTTCTGGTAGTGAAAGTTGATACAAATCAATTGGCTTCAGTCTAAAACGCATATACAAACAAAGGCCTACACCGACAGATTATTAAGGACAGAGTTTAGCCATCACTGATTCCGTGCTAACAGCGACGGAAAACTTTCGTCTCTGATAATTCGCACGTCGTTTCTAGAGCAAAAAGAGGGTTAGCGTAGCATCGGCAAATCTGCAGGATGGATTACTAAGATGCCTTGTAAATCTTGATACAAATATGTTTCTTGGACACCGGCAAAATGAATGGGGGTATCAAGACAAAGGCTTTAATGAATACCTAACTAAATTATACTGTTTAATTTAATGCTATCCCCTCTTTGGGGAACGTACACGAGTGATATGACAATTGAGAAATGGGCGATGGATTTGCAAATTAATGAGCTAATGGACCATTTGAGACACCCTCGCCATACCCCCACCCCTCCTTCCAAACACAAGACTTGTAAAGCTTGGCCACTTCATGAAGAGTCGAAAGGTTGATCCCAACTAGGTTGATATCCATCGAACAACTTCAAAGATGAAGAGCGACCAAGAAAATACAAAGTGAAGGAAAAATTTCAGTAGAATCTTTTTAACCTAGTCAACAGGTAGCAGAATACAAGGTTTTGTGTTATTCTACACACAGAAAGACATGCCCTTTAGTTGATAATTTCAGTTTCAAAATTAGCAAATGCACAGTATGCAATTGAAAACTCATCCCTTTCTATAAAATTTGCTGCACTAATGACAAAATTCGTGCTGAAGAGTTATAACACGCATCTTTTCCTTATTTAAAAAGCCAGAAAATAATGGGAAAAAAGACAAGAAACATGATATGCAAAATCTATTACTCGTCATGAATGGCTGTTCAGATACTTAATAACCATGACAATCTGGTCAGTCTTATAGAATTATAACCTGTAACTAGTACAAAAACTGTCACTTGCAATATGAAATTAAATTCTTGCAGAAAGCTCAACAGTATTCATGAAATGTAAGCATCGTTTTTGCAGAAAGACAATAATAAATCTTACATTTATAGGGCAATTTTAGGTACCTTTTTTTCATAATGTATTATAGACGATGCAGTGGCTAAGATTGGTAGTAGATTAGACCATATATGAAGTGATATTTTGAGTTGGCAACAACTTTCACGCAGATGTTGTCCATACTAACTTGAATTTGGTGGTGGTAGTGCATGTTGCTGGTCTGGCGGTGGCGTCTTTCGCTTCTTCTTCTCGTAGCTGATTCCCCGAGCTTTCGCCTGCAAATCACGGACTTCGCGCAAATAAAGCCTCACTGCTCTGGCCCCAAAGGGGTTTGTTTCAGGCTTGCCTCCATTTTCTTCATAGGCGGCCCGGAGGCGGCCTATAAGGGCATCAAGGCTTCCCCAGGCTTGGCGCAGGGGGCAAGGGCATGGTGCAGGCGGGTTTGGGTGCCCAAAAAAGGGACAGAGCGGATTGTGAACCTTAGTTTTTCCAAACTGATCTAAGTATCTGAGGAATTCAAGGACATGGGCTCCACTGCAGCGGGAGAGGGAGAGTGGCGGCCTGTGGTTTCGAAGGTACTGGCCAAAGGTGTTCCAGTCACGCCGCTTCTGGTTCTCGTACCGGCTTAGAGTTGTCGGAGATGCGGCTGTGGAAGAGGAGCCAGAAGTTGAATCCACCATTGAGTTGGTACTGTTAAGTGGGTTGTTAACGGTGAAACTGGTGATTTCTGTGCTTGCAGAGTCTATTTTTTGAGTTGGGTTCATGGCTGCTCTACTGATCTGGACTCACAGAGAAGAAAGAGAGGTGCAGTCACTAAGCCACTAGGGCATCCAGGTCAAACATACAACTCTGGATCAAGAAATTAAACAAACTGCATCATTTTTTTTCCATTTTTGAAGGGGTTTAAAGGTAAAGAGTCAAAAGACTGACATCTCTAGAAGATGATTCTAGGATGACAAGGGAGAGAAAGGGAACAATATGAACAGTTACTAGGATGTTTGATCAATCCTAGAAAACCTTGAAAGTTATTTGATGTTTGGTTAGCTTTTATGGCTTTGTTTTCTGCAAATATTTGAGGAGAGATCGGCTGATATTTTTTCCGAAAAGGGACAACTGTAGCTATACTCTCTGTCTGTATATAAGAGATACATATAGAGAGAGAAGAGAGATAGATATAGAGAGAAAGAAAGAGAGTGGTGTACTGGAGGGACCTGATTAGGGCTTTTGTGGAAATGAAAAAAGGTTGACAGTAGGATAGAGGTGATTGATTGAGACAGAAGAAAATTATGGAGTTAAAATATTAGGGAATATTATGATTTTGTTTCAACCTTTTGCATTGATTGACAATACATTTTCTAATGACCAAAATGCCCTTTTTTATATTTTACACATAAATAAAGGATAATTGCAATCATGGCGCCAAACATTTTAAATCTTTACAGGTTTTACCCTAATTCTTCATTTATCACACCCGTAATTTCAAATCTTTCGAGTGCCGACGACACATGGATAAAATTAGTTCAATTTGACACTCGTTGACCAAGAAAAATAAAATCTAATATTTTTTGATCATTTAAGTGGAGGGAAAAATGGTAACTTTATATATATTTTTTATATAAAATAGTTAAAATTATCAAAGAAAGATATTGTGCAAATAATTGCTTCATTAATTCCTTCTCAAAATAAAGAAGCGGCTTCATCGGCCTGAGAGCATTTCTCGAGTAGAGAAACTTGAAGAAGAGACTTAATCGGATTTCACTAAACGTCATTGTCCCCGACTGTCTAGAAACATTGGTAACATGAACTGGAAGAGGAGCTGAATAGAGAAGGTTAGATAACAAATCCAAACCAAAGGAGGAGTCATCTAATGGGTACATTACAACAAAATGACATTTTACAACACGCAAAAGATAACATTCTTTAATTGAGTGTTGCTAAAGGGGTCTATCGCAACATTCTGTTACCATTAATCAACATAATTGAGTTTTGACAATATTTTTAAATAAATGTTGCTAATATCATCTTTTGCAACGTTCATTAACTATTGCGAAAAGTTTTATTTTTTGTAATGTTTATTGAACATTGTTAAAATCTCGATCTACAGCAATGTTCGGTGCATGTTATCGAAGCTTTTAATATATAGAATACTGTTGCCAAAAGTTTCACTTTTTGTAACTTTCCTCGAATATTGCAAAAAAATTCATTTGCAACGCTTTTAAAATTTGGTTCTATAACAATATTTATTAACTGTTGCTGAAACCTTACTATATAGCATTTTGTAACGTTTGTTGCATGTTGTAAAATCTATATCGTTAAAGATGCTTATTTCCTTTTCCTTTTCTTTTCTTCATCGTTAAAATTTTCAATTCCAACACGAGCCGTGAAAAAGTTGAATAAATTCCTAGGGTTTTTCCAATCCCCAAATTTCCCATTCAAATCTAGTCTTTCACGATCGTTAATATTTCTTCCAAAATATGCC
>CAIGRT010187407.1:0-13859 GCA_903798405.1 Fraxinus platypoda | reverse complement strand
TTGAATATGTAATCTTCCCTAATATGATATCGAGTAGGAAAACCCAATTTACTTATCCCTTTAATATTGAGAAGTCTGCAGTGGGCTTCCAACTGAAGAATTGTGGGGATGAATACAACCTTCAATTGATTAAACAAACACTAAGTGAGTTCCAAATCAATTAATAACAATGAAATCAAAATGCTATGAATTAATATAAACACTTTCCCTTTAATATCACAAAGATTGGCAGCAAAATGGATTGGACAGGACTCAGATCAATAACCCAATAACACACAAAGAAGCTCCACAAGAAAGAACCAAGAATCCAACTCAAAGCCATGAAGGAAACACCCACTAGAATCAAGCAGAAACTACCGCATACGGAGGCAGCGAAGGGCAGCGGAAGGGAAAAATGGTCGAACGGCATGGGGAAAAACCGAGCAGAACAGGGGGCAAAGCTAGTAGTCAAGACACCGGCCAAGGTGCCAGCAAAGGTGAAGTGAAAAAGTCTCACAAAGGGACCCCGCGAAGGAGGCAGCAAAGAGTCACAAAAAGGGGCCAAAAATCTCACCAAAAGGGCCAAGGGCTAAACTGTGTGTATGCATGTATTATACATATCACAAAAGGGACCAAGTAGTAGCAACTTAGGTGAAGTAAATTGGTCGAGCCCTGTATGTAATACTCAATCCGACTTCTTTCTGTGCGCTACCAGTGGCGTGTTATTAGGTCGACTATTTTAAATAATCTCAATAATAAGTTCCAAACGAACCATATGATTTTAATCCGATCCGACGAGTCATTATCATCCCAAATTTATTTTATATCAAAATACCTGACAAGAATAATATGATACTAAGTAGGTTAACTAAACATACATATATTACATAATTTGTGAGTCACAATCACATATTAATTCACAAATCATAAAATATCATAGTCACATATTAAATAATTGGGTAAATAGCACAAAACGTTTCTACCTTTCAATGTCATTGTGCAAAACGTCCTTACCTTTCATTTTTTGGCATTTTCACCCCTATTCAACGTTTCATTGCGGAAAACGTCTTTTTCACATATTTTTTAATGTAAAATGACTAATATACCCTTCTATTTAAATAAAACAAAAAAAAAGAACAAATTGCAATCTTACTCCTAAACTTTTTTTAAAAAGTTAAAATATTAAAAATAACCAAAAATAAAAATAAAAAATGTTTCTCTCTCCACCACCACAAGAAATAACGATTATGTAAAAATACCAATTTTTTCATACATATTTCCAACAAATACCATATCCAAGGCTGGAGATAGGGGTGGACAAAATGTCCAGACCAAACCAAAATTGAAAAACCAATGGTTCGATTCGATTCTACAAAAAAAAAAATTATAGTTTTGATTTTTCTAACCAAAAATCATTTGGTTCTGGTTTTGGTTTTGGTTTTGGTTTTGGTTCTAGTTCGATTCTAAAACCAAACTTAATTTTTAATTTTATTTTTTAAAATATATTAATTAGTAGAGACCAAATTTTGTATTCATTGGAGACAATCCATTAATATATTTTAGGTCATTGGAAACAACCCATTAAATGTTACACCCTAATTTTGTATTCATTTGAATCATTTCTCTTTCATTCCTTTTCAATTTACACAACGTCGCGACATGCAACAACGCATTTCATTATATCAGTGGAAGAGACTATTTCAAGATCGAAAAATGGAATTGTACAGTCACTTAAAAAGCTTTTAAACTATCTTTTCACCTTAATTGTTCGATGAATTATTTATGTTCTTAGCAAATAGAGGAAAATCCAATAAACATTCATGGAGTATTAAACGGTTAATGGTTGCCTATAAAAGTAAACTTTAAGAGTTTTGCATAATTCATCATTTATCATGGGGTGCACCGTCAAAACTACTGCGATTAATTTAGTGAATCATTATTATTACTTATTAGACAATCTTTTTTATGGAAATGAAATTCGATTTGTATATTCAAATTATGATTATATTTTTTTTTTGTTTATTAGTTTGGACTTTTGTGATCTTGATGATTGATAATTTGAACTTTCTGAATGTTTAATGTTTATTTATTTTTATTTAAATATATATTACTAACTTATGAATATGTTACAAGTCTAGAAATTTAAGAAATGAAACTAGAATCAAACCAAATTAAACCGGAATCGAATGGTTCGATTTCGGTTTGGTTCCATATCTAAAAAAATATTATTTAAAAAATCATTGGTTCATAGTTCGACTCAATTCGATTCTCTTGAAACCATGACCACCCCTAACCGGCGCCTCTTCAAAACTTCGATCATCATGGTGGCATTTATGGTGGTGGAGGTCAGCGAAGCCAATACAAGTCTCAGTGTTGTGCGCGACAGTGGTGGGAGAAACCGAAGTTGTATGATAAATGGAAGGCTTTCCGATTTGATTATGCACAGTATTGGGAAATAAAAAAGAGTGCATAGTAATTTTGAAAATTAGATATAAAAAAAAAAAGTACTGAGTGTAATTTCCCCTGTAATATTTGTCATAATGGCCTAATAAATTAGGATACAAAAATAGACTAGATAATGTCCTGCAAATAAATGAATAGCAGTTACAACATAGGCGAAAACACTTACGGAAAGGTGAAAATCTAAGAAACCCAACAAGGAGTTCTTGCTAGAAACCTTCATTAGTTGATATAAGCACTGCGAATCCTGTCAACAGACAGATAAAGAAAGTGGAGAACCGGATGGAAAATAGCTCGTAATGGAACCCTAACACACGTGTGCCAACATGAAAGGAATCCAACACAAGTTATCTTCATCTTTTCCCAGAAACGAGAGATCAAATCTTGATCTCTATTGACAAGAATGGTAGCCGACTGCACATAGGCCGATGCTGCGTACTTAACAAGTTCGTTGCGAATGGAAATGTTGGAAGAATCAAATGCATTAGATGAATCATTATTTACTGCATGCTGTGGTGAAGTGCTTAAGATTATGTCCTTCAAGCTCGTATATTGATGATCTTCAATATCGGAAGAAGAATCCTCGCGGCTGAGTGAGATTGCTGAGTCGAATAGGCGTTTAAACGAAGGCGATATCTTCAGTTTGGGAAGTTCTTCATCCATTTCTAGCTACCTAGAAGAACTCGTGAAACTTATTGTAATCTTCACAAAACCAGATTAATGGGGTTTTGGACAAAATATGAACAATCTTAAAATAACTTCATTGCAAATTAAAAATGGGTTGGAGGGATTTTGTGTTGTGAGTTTTTTGGTTATGCTATTCTAAGATTAACGTGAATTTGGTTGAATAGGAGGCAAATTTTCAGATTGTACTGACAAGTGGCCTAACTTTGAGAAACAGAAGTTCATTGGCTATCCTAGGATCAAGGACATTGAACCGGACAATAGTAAAATTTATGATAATTTAAGACGTAGTAACGTTCCTATTTACAAGCGTGGGATATGTTTAATCACACTTTGACCTGTGCATTTCGAGGCTAGATCTGCTGTCAACTTGAGGTTGTTTCCTTTGGTGTCTCCTCAATTCTATTCACAATTTTAAGGTGTCAAAAATTTGGAATATCGCACAAAAAGTTGTAGCGAGCTTTAGTAAGATTTCGACACATCAAAATTGTTGTAAAATGTCAAAAAGTTATAGAGAGCTTTAGTAAGATTTCGACACATCGGATAAGTTTAATCACACTTCTCTTTGATCCTCTTAGCACCTAAAGTTTCTAACAAATTCCCACATTCGACACTACGGCTTATCAAAATCTTCGATGGTCCAAGTCGAAGAAGAAAAGAAAAAACTTCTAGTTGCAATATATATTTATTAATGACCAATACACAAGGAAACCGATTCGTTTGAATCATTTTCTGTTGTGTTGGTATTGGGGTGGAGCTACAATCCACTAGACTACTATAATTTGCTTGGTTATTATCTAATTAACTATGATTATACATAATGGAATGTTACATTTTTAACTAATTACGAGTATTTAACTAATTCATGTTAATGTAAACATTGTAAGAAATTCACAAACTGCAAAATTCATAAAATGAAAATCCCGAAAATCAAGTTAAACGACGTGAAAAATGGGAAATAATACTTTAAAAAATAAATTTAAAAAACTCATTTGGTTTATGTTTTAGTTTTCAGTTTTGAATTCATTTTCAATTTTTTTTATTTTGAGTCGCTTTTAAAATTGCTAAAAATATATTTGGTTTGTTAATTTGAAAAATTGTTTCTCAAAATAAAAAAATAGAAAACACTTTTGGTTTGAAATTTTGAGAAATTATTTTATAACATTGTATTTCGTGAAGTTTGATTATTAAGTAAAATAGAACAATTTTATATCAATATGTTATCCAATAATATATACATTTTAAAATGGATATATCTTACAATATTGTTTCCACTATATAAAATAAAACAAAAATAAATAATAAATTGAGTTGGCAAAATAAAAAAAATAAAAAAATTCATGACGTGTACTGAAATTTTTTATGTATTTGTTTAAATATATTTTTTTCTAAATTTTTATGTAGATAACCATTAACAGTTTGGACTATTTTTCTTTTTTTATTTTTTACAATTTTTATGTTCCTAGAATTTTTTAGAAAGTTATTTTTATAAAAAAATTATTTTTTATTTTTAGAATTTGTTAATTTTGTTAATTTTTAAAATTTTATGTAAATAAAAATTTATTTAAACATTTCTTTCCCATATTTTAAGTGCTCGTTCTCCATAAAAATATTTAAAACTTCAAAAATACATTTTGAATTTTATATTATATAAGTTTAACCTTTTTCGAAAATATCAAACTAAACAAGTTTTAAAAGTTCTGTAATACTCAAAACTGAAAACAATTAAAAACAGCAAATCAAACGCACCAAAATATTTAAAAATATGAAAGAAGAAAAGTATTCATAATATATTTCTATTTACTTAAAAATTTATTTTTAATTTGTAGAACATCTTAACTCTTAAACAAATTCAAAATTTAAGTTTCATATTTCAGTTTAAAAAATATATTAAAATGAGACTTTCAATCTGACAATGATCAACCCCTTGAATTATGAGTTAAACCATTTGTACAGACAAATGGTTGACATAAATTTTATCAACTCTCACAATGTGTGGGATCCACCAAAATAAAAAATGAAAAAAAAAACCCACCCCCCCTTGTATTTGTGAGTGTCTGTCAACAAAACCACCCCACTCCCTGTGAACCCTCACCTGTACGAGTAGCATGATTGTTGAATTATTGAGTCGAGAATTGAACCATTGCCCCCACTGACCCAATGCTTCGATCAAATTAATGACCACGTCAAGCATATAAACTATGAGTTGAACTGCAAGTGTAATTCTTTTGCACACAAAAAAAAAATAATAATAATAAATAATTGTGAAAAACTACCAAGTGGAACAACTAGCAATATTTTTGCGAAAAATGGGTACCGTTAGGAAAAGGAGATTTGTGCTAAATCATTAAAACCTTGTAAAGGATAGAACTACGATGGTTTATTTCAACTTCAACCGTTAAGTAGAATTCAACAGTTAAGCATATAGACTAATTAAATGAAGATTGAGGTTTGTATTTTCTGTATAAAGCATAAGCATTTCACAATAAGAGAACTAAATTCTAAGCTAACTCACTGTCACTCCATCATTCATAAATGATTTCATGGACATTTTCATTGTTTAAAGATGGACTTGCTCTCGATATCCATCACACCTGATGCACTTATCAGCCTACCGGCATATTCTTATAATCTACAGAGGAAATATGAAACATTAACCGTTTCATTTACTCTCATCAACCTGTAATCTTCTTCAGCAATTCCTACTTCCAAAACGCTCGCCTGCAACTACATGCAGCTCTTGTTCAAAGTGTCCCCACCTTCGACCCATACATACTGTAGTATACACTAGCCTTTAGAGACTTTCACAATCAAAATGTACTACGAAATAATGGAAGTTACTTACCATGTTTATTTCATTCATGTAATCTCAATATAAGAAGGCTAATCCTAAAGTAGTCCCAAAAGTAACATACGAGAGCAAAAACATGTAATATTATAGATCAAATCGACAAACAACACCTAAACTAACTGTATTATAGAATATCAGCCATCACGTAGATACAATTCACAAATGGCGGCAAGAGACAGGTTACAACCATTCCATAGATGGCCTGTATTCGCTTCTATCAAGACATACGTATAGGAAGCACACAACTTAATTTCAATTTATGATGGAAATCCTTCTTTTAGCTGTTTTCAGGCAGTTATGAAAGGAAACTTCAAACAATTCATTCGATTCATTAAAAACAGTCACGTTGTTGCCTTGCGCTTGTGTATCAACTTTAGAAATATGATCATTTGAGTTATGAGAAAAAAGAACTAGATCCAGATAACATTTAAGTTCTGAATAATTTCTGTCTAGCACTCATTTTATAAATAGTAAAGCACTTTAATACCAGTATTTCCTTGAAGCAACAGTGTTTTACAAAACTTACTTCCAGAGTTTGAACAGCACATTTAAGAAGAAACCTCCGGAGCTCTGCTTTTTGTTCACCTTTAAGCCTGCCTTATATTGCATATCAGTCAACCTCAGTTTTACCTGACCTATGATATAATGAGTATCCCAATATCTCATCCTTTCTCCTTCATTTCCATGGATTTCAACAAAAACTGCATCTCCTTTCTTCTTAGATTCGAATTCCGAAATATCCTAGAGCCCCTGAATTTGATTAAATCAAAGGCATACTAGTCTACCATTCCAAAAATGTTATTCTCTAAATCAATTATTAGCATGATTTAGACACATATTTGAGACTCAATCTGATGCAGGCTAGTCTAGCTCTAGCTCAAAGGCATGCACAGTTTACGCATCACAAATGTAACTCACTGAGACATTAGGCAGTTTTAACATGTAATATTCCATATTTAAGCAGTTTCATGCATTAATCGTTTTTCAATTATTTGTTCCTTAGTGTAGCACTGTAAATACTTTCATTCCGACATAATAAATATCACAATTATAAACCTCTACAAACTAAACACGTTATCTTCTCATCAATCACCATTTCAAGAAAATTAGTAGAGAAAAAAGAAACGATCATTATCTCAACCAAAATCTTTAGAAAGCAAATAAGAAATCCGTAATTGCAGGAACTAAATCTAAACAAATATCCTCATCCCCCATCATTAAGACAAGATCAACATTTGCTTGAACTACAAATGGAATAAACTGAATAACTTATATGAGGCTCCCTACCAGGCATAAGCTGACTCAATAGGGAAATCCACCAGTTAGAAACTACCCGAGAAGCCTCTGCTACAGGCCAGGCCCTTCATATATGTATAGAAGAAACAAAGAGCTTGTGTATTTTAGAGGCCAGCTGCAGCACTTCCGTATAGATTCACCGGATTGTAACAAACTTATTTGTACCATGTTTCGCCCAGTAACTCTTCAGATCAATCGGGTTAGAGAAATTATAATCTTCTGAAGCATGTTTCTCCAAGACCTTCTTAAATGCACCAATACTCATCTTACGCCCTGCTATCCTTGCACCACGACGCTTAGTACTCATAGGCAAGGGATACAGAGACATTCCAGTAGTACAGCATGCAGATTGCCACCCACCAGAGCCCCACCTATAACACTGCTGTGGAGTCCCAGTGCACGAGCAAACTGGTATAGGAATTCCTGAAATATCCATATTGATTCCATTGATCACAACTTCTGCCCGTTTCTTGGGAGCCCTCGTCCGCTGAACCGAAGGGCTAGACTCTTCTCTAGGAGCCCTAGGAGCTCTAATCCTAGGTTTTTTCTCTTTGGCAGGAGACTTTGGCACTTTCCCACCTCCCCTCTTCTTAGCAAGAGCAACACCACTGCCACCGTTATCTCCCTCCGTACTTACCTCCTCCATCTGAGGTATGACATTTACATTTTTTGCTATATTAATTTGCTGGGGCATTTGGATGGAATGAGCTGATGAAGTCTCGGGTGAAAGTCCATAATTCAGTTGATAATAGCCATGGTGTTGGTTCACGGGCAAGTTATTGACATACTTTTCTCTGCCGTGATTCATCCAATTCTCCCTTGTATAGTCGACGGGAATGTGGGACTCAGAAAAGCCACCAACGCGATGGTGATGGTACGGCCCGCCATTGATAGAAGCCATGACACCGGAGGGCGGGACTCGGTGTTGATCATGAACATCACCACCAAAAAGGGGCCTTTCAGCCATTGATGACATTAGCTGGAGGCCTAAATGGCTTTTGAGTGGGGCGGTTGCCCTCTCAAGAAACCCCCAATTCCTCAAATTCATACTACCATTTCCGTCCATCTTTATTCTTCCCAAACTACGGAATCACTAAACTGCGAAACAACGAAAAAGCCTCAAAATTCGGCACATGAATGTGTATACCAGGAATTCCAAACTGTAAATTTAGTACGTTTTACAGTCCAAATTACAAACCCTACAAAAACCGCACAAGAATATACAAGTATCAGAAGACAAATCTACCCATATACTCTTTCAGAAAATGCAAACAGACCACAAATCCAAAAAATCTACAACGGAAGAAATGCACAAATTTTGGGTTTCTGAACTCAGATCTGTGGGGAAAACAAATTTAGAACAAAATTTAAATTAATCTAAATAATAAAAGGTTTCCCCTAACAAATGTAGTAAAAAACATAGATAGAGAGAGCTTACAGAGAGAAATGAAGGTCGGCTGGATTAGGGTTTGTTTTGCCTTTATCAGATTGTAGCTAGCCTTTTTCCCAGTGAAGGAAATGGAGGTTTTGGTGTTGGAAATGGGAAATTGTTACAAATAAAGAAAAATAACTAATGTCATGCTCATGCATGAGGACACATGTCACACTCTCGTGAGGCCTCATGATTTTCATTGTAATTTTATTTTTTATTTATCATTTTTATGGTAAATGGTAAGTCTATTAATGAATGGACAATTGTATCCCTATAACCCTAACAATTATTATCATTATATCCCTAGTTCTTCTCTATAAATATGTGACTTTAGTTCTCAATAAAATACACACAAGACTATTGACGTTTATTCTCTCTTCTTTTTTTCTCTTTAATTTATAACACGCTATAAACACGATTCACTCAAAATCAAAGTGAATTAATTAGAAAATAATGATTTTTATAAGTATAATAATCATCATTGCATGTACCAAAATTAATTTAGTGACGTGTGAAATTTTTTTATCAATTCACACATCCAATTAATATTTTTGTATTGGTTTATGGAATTAAGAAAACACATAAATAGAGGATTTATGAATAGTGTTTGTTTTAGTGTATGTGTAATGATTATTTTACTAATGCATGCACGCATTAATCATGATTANGTGGAGTTAGATACAAGATTTAATGAGACGTCATTAGAACTCCTTTCTCTCAGTGCGGCTTTGGATCCAAAAAATTCTTTTGAATCATTTAACCTGGATAAAAATCATTTCGTACATTACATTTTAAAAATTTTAGCCCCCCGTATGATGAATTCCTGGCTCCGCCCCTGCATGCACGCATTAATCATGATTATCTTATTGCACTACGAATCATGATTATTTTGTATGTATATCGTATATGTATCAATATCCTATTTGTATATCACGATTGCATGAATTTTATGTGAATTCAATGACGACAATGTTTATGCATCTATTTGACTAATCAATGATGAAACCAAATTATCTACAATAATATTTCAGAAGAATATTATATATTATTCTAGAAAGAAAATAATTTTCGTTAATATTTCAGAAAAATATTGTATATTATTTTTGAAATGAAATAATCTTAATCAATATTCCAGAAGATTATTGTAATATTGTTGAAAATGAATAATATATTTGCATTATTTGTTACTCTGAAGAAGCACGAGTTCACACATACAATATTTAAAATATTATTGTACCGTTACTCTTAAAAAAGTATAAAGTATATATTTGTATTCTTGAATAGCATAGTATTGTATTTTTGAAGAACCACGACTCTACAAATATTACATTCTGCTAACAAAACATAATCTTGAATAGTTAATATTTCTATATAATAGTTTGTTGTTGCTCTAAAAGTAGCATAAACATTTTCATTAATATTCCAGAAGAATATTACCTACTCCCGAATAGCATAATTAAACCTAAACTATATTTTTACTCTTGAAGAGTAAATTCTTGTATAATTTATTATGAAAATATTTGATTGCTTCTAAAGAGCATGAATAATAATTTTTAATATTCCAAAAAAAAAATTAACATATCGCTTTTGAAGGAATAATAATAAAATACAATATGCCTTCGAAATAGCACATGTTTTGAAGAATGTATCAATTTGAATTCATGTTTATCCCTGAAAGGAGAATATATAATTAATGTCATGAGAAAATTAATTAGTTTGACTACTTGAATAATATATGATAATATAATGTTTAATTATATTTTTCAAATTAAATAATTAAATTATATGTTATATTGAATTAGAAGTTCAATTTGACTTTATTGTTTGATATGATCAGTTGGACCATCACCGAATCAATAATGATACAAAATTAAAAATTCAAATAGATATTCAATGAAAAATTAGAAGATTCTTCAATCCAATAAAAATCATATATGATGTTTGTTCTCTTTTATGAAAATAAGTTATCGTTAGTTAAAGAGGGGCTTTCTTCATATTTCTAAAAATTAATTAAGGTAATATATGGGACTCCATCACCCAAACGCATCTAATTATTTTAACTGAGAACAAAATACTTCTCATTTCTGTTCAGAAAAAGTCATTACACATCATGCCAATATCATAGTTCTCCCAATTATAATTTGGCTTATGGTCAAAGCCTAACTTTTTTCATCAAATTATTTCAATAGTACAATATATGTAAAATTGATCAACCGTAATACATTGAGATGGAGAGTAAAGAATGTTGAGAATAAATGAGTAATTTGAATCTTTATCTCAAATGAATGATATTTTATAATACGGTTTGTTGATCGTCAATGTGATTGAACAATTTTCTCAGTATTAGGGGAAAAAATTATGAGGTTGGAAATAATATACAAATGCAGCATTATATAAATCCTCGTAAAAGATAATTCGAGCGAAACTTCGAAAGATAATTTATTTAAATGTATTTACGATCAAAGAGATCAATAATATCTCACACATCAGTTTTAAATATTCCAACTCGAATTAACATCATGGAGGACAATTAGTTAATATTATATTTGATAAATTTATAGTACGCCTGAAATATGATGATACTTAATTTTAATATAAAACTCTTCAAATAAAAATGGAGCAATTAACAAATATGATCATATTTAGGAGCGCGTCCACTTTTGAAAAGTATGTGGACATAACAAAATGTAAACTCTCAGAAGAGGTTCAGGTACTTGATATGTTGAAAATTGAGATATTTCAATAAATTATGTCATTGTAGAAAGAATGGAACGAAAAGAAAAAGTTGTTACAACATTTTTGCATATGATGTACTACATCATATTATAAATAGCGAGGAATCGAAATAAATTTGTCGAAACATATCAATCGAAAATATAATTGGCCAAATAAAATGACGTAATCTTATCAAATTTGAATTTATTATAGAAACGTGAAGTTTCTAAACTTGCAGTTTGAGAATTTATATGTGTGCACTCATGTGAAAAAAAATGAAATGAGAAAAAGTAAAATCATAATATGAAATTTATGACTCTTTAGTGTGACAATGCATGAAATTTGATAAACATTTAATAAATGTAATTCAAATGATATTATCATGAAGGGGAGTAAATACGCATTTCAGGCAGGGTTTTTAATGAGACAACCTTGTAGCGTACTTAAAAGAATAATGTATTCTTTTTCGTTCATTAAAATTTTTCCCATAACATTTTTTTTCCTAACAAGATTTTAACAATGCATATTCTTTGTACAATAAATGTCCATAACATACAAGATATTTACCCTCAACATAATACTCTTATATGCATGAGACTCTCGAAAAGATCTACGAAAACTATTTTTCGAATTTTCATGTTACTATAGCCATCAAATGTTGATAAATATCTCGTATGAAGACAGTTTTATTTGAAAACTATACAAGACAACATAAGGCAAATTTCACCAAAAATTACAATCTTGAAAATATTGACATACAATACAATGATCTGTTTTTTAAGTCCAAATTATAATTGGCAATTTTCTTAGTTAAAATCAAGTTCTAGTCGAATTGTATTAGGAGTTTATTGAGTGAATTCACAGGTCAAAATGATGATTTACATGGTATTGCTTACGTTGTTCTTCATGGTAAGAGCATTTTTGTGCCTCATTGAGTTGGTAGTTAGATGCATGCATCTTCATTATTCATGGTATCCAAATATTCATGCATGCACTCTAATTTTTTTTTTATTTGTTTTGCAATTTATTTATCATTTTGACAAATGAATTTTAAAAAAAAATTGAAAAAGGAAAATATTTTCTATATTTTTTGGACATGTTATTTTGCTATCAATTACTAGTTATGTTCATAATTGGTAAATTAAATTTTCATTAATTTGTTTAGAACTTGTTTGAAGTACTTGGTATATGTTATTACATGTATTTTATGAACTGCACACATTAAACTCTTGTTAGTGGATTTTGATCGCGTATTTGAGATTTGAGATGTCGTTCATCTGTATGATAAATTGACCTTAAATATGGAATGACCTTTAAACTAGTTGACCTAAACTCTAATAAATTCCCCTTAAAAAAAGGATTACTATTGAGTTTTAAAGAAAAAATTTTGAATTACATAAAATGTTGTGAGACAATTTTATACTTTTTTTCGTATGTAGAAAGTTTAATGAAGAAGAGTCTGCACATAAGATTTGAAAACGAAAAGAAAAATATGCATATATATGTGCTCACAGATATGGGGAGAAAGAAAAAATTTATACAATTAATTGTGAGCTCTTTAATTTATAAAGGTCATAGTAATACTGAGTTTGACTTCATATTTTGAAGAATATATTCATTCACCAATAATTTTGTGCACGTCCTTTCTCATTGACTTAAGATTTTGAGACTTGCTTACATGAGTTTAATGACATTTTTCACACATAAATGACTTATACAATTTACTCCACGTAAGTTTAAAATAAGTTATGTGAAAAAGTTTACTATTTATGAATTATACATGTATAAGTAAGCAAATAACTGTTCATGACAACACATTTAAATATTCATAAAAAATAAAAACAGTTGTCTCGAAATTGAAAAATTTTTATTCTCCTATCAGATGTTTTTATATAATTTCTGCATCAGTATACTTGTGAATATTTTTTTTACTTATTCCTATTTGTGTTTAACATGATTATTACTTGTTATTTTTTTGTTATTCGTGACAAAAGGGGGAGAGATGTCTATTTATTTCAGTAAGTTGATTATATGAGTTAGGGGGAGAATTTTAATTTTTTTGATTGATAGATGACTTAGGGGGAGTCATTTAATATATTTACTGGAATTTTATTATAGATAGAGTTTTGTGTTTTGTCTATATTGATATAAAATTTTATGATTTATTTCTAAATTTATAATTCACATGATATTGCATGTTTCGGTGTTATGCATGTTTTCTTATGTTTTTATTTAATTTAGTTATATGATTTTGATTTTGTTAGTTTCATTTTTCTTTTCACGTGATATTGTGGTTTTCATGTGTTTCAGGAAATGGATTGACATATTATTAAAGAAAATTTTGGAAAATTTATTTTTGGGTAGCTTAAGACTTTAACTTTGAAATAAATATGATTTTGTCACGGTATGTCAAATGGGGAAAATTGTTAAGTCCAAATTATA
>CAIGRT010187399.1:0-12524 GCA_903798405.1 Fraxinus platypoda | reverse complement strand
GACCTTCTTCTTTTTCTTCTTCTTTGTAGGGTCAAAAGGGGCAATCTGCAGTAACAAACAATTGAAATAGTCCTTGGAATTATTCAAATGCCATGAGGATTGTAAGAATGAATTTTCTCTTAGAATACAGAGGAACCTTTACTTTTAACAACTTAGTCCAAGATCCATTCTAGGAAAAAAAAATAAGGTTCTTCAGCATACTGAACTCACAAGAAACCAAGCAAATCAAAGTGTCCAAAATCGCTTTTACCCTACCCAATTCTCATTACTTCGCTCATTGCAGCCACTAATAAACTTTCAGATCCAAAAGAATAAAATAAATGCTATTATTTTCCATTTCGCAACTCACTAAATTTCATTCACATAATTTTCGAATTCTGATGCTGCCTAACAGAAATAGCACACAGAACTATATGGTGTCCCCCCGACTAGATAGGTTAATCACATTATTCATATACAGCAACATACACAATCAATTCAAATAGCTAAAATGCCATCCCCAATTTTTGCACGTCCACGTCACCAAGAGTAAAAACCTTTACTAGTATCAGCAGTAATTTACAAATACTGTCACTACCACCGTATCTAAAAGAAATACAAGTATACATGTTCTACTGTGAACAAGACAATGCAGGTATAGCATCATAAAACTGGAACATAAGATAGAAACTTACATCTCCTGCCTCCTCCTTAACCTCCTTAACTTCGTTTGGATTTTCCTCATCAGCCATGGTTGTACTTAGATCTGCAACAGAAATTCAAAAATGCAAATCAACTTCGATATCTCGCAAGATAACATTAACGTAAAATTTTTATCGCTGTTAAAATCGTAACCCTGGCGCATTATAATAAATAAAAAATAGGAAAAAAAAAACAAAAAAAAAAAAAAGTACTGTTCCGTGGGTGATATAGAGTTTATGGTTGTGTCCACAAACTGGTGGACTGGGCTTAGATTTGTTTATCTAAAAACCATTGATATAAGCTCTAGTGCCCACAAAAGCCCTTGGATTCTATAGCGTAATTAGAATCGGCGTGCCCCGCTCACATTTAGCTCATGTTTGATGTAGGTTAAAAATTAATAAATAATTTTAATCATATATTTTATAAAATTTCACAACTTTTTAATAATATATTTCATCAATTTTTATTATAACCTACTGATGCTACCAAAAATTATACCTGGACAAACTCGAGCCAAATGGTTGAACTCCGTGCAATCCGATCTTCAATACCTAACAAAGGCGTCGAGAAGTATCTTCGTCACCCCTCTGATGCTTAAGTCAGACAAGTGCTCAAGAGAAAACTTATGCTGAATGCTATCAAAAACGTACCTGAGTAATGAGGATATGTTATGTATTTATAGATGTTGAAGGTGGAGTCCTAAAAGGATTCAACTTCATGCAATCATTATCCTTGTTATTTAAGGTATTTGTGTTGTGTTAGAAGTGCACAATATGAGTTAGGGTTAAATTTATAATAAGCAAGAAGTTTGTATTTAAATAGAACTAGCATTCCTAGAAAAATTATATAATTTTTTTTGTACTTTCTACTTAATTTCAGAACATGAAGAATTTATAAAAATCATTGATATTTTAAATAATAATGTACTCATTAACTTTTAAATATTCTTTAAAAGTCTATATTAAAATATTTCTAAAGTTCCCCATAATGATGACACTAGTTGAAAACTCATATTTCAGGCCCCGTTCATGTATTTAGTTGTGTATTCAATCCAATAAAACATGTTACCCGTGATAAATAAGGAAAACTCCACAGAATTCGAAGATGATTTCTTCTTTTTTTTTCGGTGTTTGTGTTGATAGAACTCTACTAAAATGATATTGACTATTTAACTAATCTGTTTTCAATTTAATCACACATTTCATAAAATCAGAACCTTACCGACTTTTCAAGGATGTGTTTCGACCTCGTTTGTCCAAAATTTTAAAAATCATTTCTCTCCAAAAATATTTACAACCACATATTTTATGATATCCATGACTTTTTTTTCACTTTTCATCCACATATTTTTTTTAAAAAAAAACCATTTTTCCTTTAAAAATCCGTAACAAACAAGCTTTTCATAAAAAAATTGCTAAAATCTTTATCAAACGACCCCTTATTCTTTCAATAATAAGTCATTAAGGAGAAGGTGGAAAAACTCCAGCTTTGTTTGAGGCTGCCGCGTCAAGGGTTCGCATCCTGAAATATGAATTTGGCCCTTGGATAAGTGCAAGTGTACAAACAGTCTTCCACCCTATACCCTTGGAGGCATAACTTGCGATTTACCTCACTCACCAAGACCCAGGGCAGGACAGGTGAGGACCGTCTGAAATGCGGTTCATTTTTTTTTTTTTTTAATAATAAGTCATTAAACATCGTTCTCACGTCCAATCAAGTTACTCTTTCCAATGAAATTATAAGTGAGACTACCATAGTGGCAGTGAAAGGCGGCTATGGTGGCATAGGGATTTCGATACTTTGATATCTATTAGGTCAACAACCATAGAAAAATAGGACCGATCAAATCCAATAATAATTTAATTTCCCCATTCTCAATCAATTCCAAATTCATATGGGCCACTTAGTTTGCAAATCCACTTTTAATTTGGAACTATTGCACTCTTCTCCAGCCGCCGGTAGCTTGTCGCTTTGCGATTTTCAATTAACAATGTCCAAACAAGGTGGACTCCTCCTTACGCGAATCTTCCTCAGTCCATATCCAAACCAACAGCGTTGGTTCTATGAATATCTTCGGAATTTCGATCAAATCCATGGTAGCGTGGAATATGATGTTTCAACTTACCTCACAACATGAAAATATCTTACGGCATATCTCGTTTATAATATGTTAGATTGGAATACATAGGATACTCGATAAAGTAATACTATTGTATTAGTTACAATTGTAAGGGATCATATAGTTTTTTATTCTCACTCGTTACTTGTGCATTTGAGTTACTTCAAGCAAGAGATATATTTTATTCTCACTCGTTACTTGTGAATTTGAGTTACTTCAAGCAAGAGATATACCGTACCCAAAATTCTGATTTCATTTGGTATAACAAATAACCCTCCACAATGACGTGTCTGAAATATTCGTAATCCCAACGGGTATTAAGCATTGTTGTTTTTAATTCTAGTTCATTTTAACGTAAGAGAGTCGAGACATACAATTATAGCATCGACGGTAAAATGGACTTCATAATATTGGAGTTAAAGAAATAAAAGACAAGTAATATGTCATAGTTTTTGAACAAGCAACGTTGTAATGCGTTAAACTCTAAAAAATCATAGTATTAGCGAAAGAGAACTTTGGGAGGGATTTAGAATTTTGTGATGAATCTTTCACAGACTCCATAATGCAGAGAACTCGACAATGTTCGCTCTATTGTGTAGACTTAACTTACTAACAGTTGTAATTGTGGTCTATCTAATTTTTTTCGACTGTGATTGTCTAAGATAGGGTATTAAAGTGAGTCTATATTGATTGTTGAAGCATATAAAATCAAGAAACGAACATTAATAATTTTAAAGTCCTTAAACAAAGTCAAAAACAAGTAGAGTACAAATTAGAATACTTGAGCTAAGCCTATGTTTGGCCTTTATTGTTAGAATAATTCTATTATGTGNTTGATTGTTGAAGCATATAAAATCAAGAAACGAACATTAATAATTTTAAAGTCCTTAAACAAAGTCAAAAACAAGTAGAGTACAAATTAGAATACTTGAGCTAAGCCTATGTTTGGCCTTTATTGTTAGAATAATTCTATTATGTGGACTTCCATTTGATTGCGAATTTTACGGGTTAGATGTATGGTTTGCAATGATACTGTGATTAAGCCCAATATGTTAGTGATCACGTGGGCTGTTGTACACCTTACAGGCTTTATTATTTATAATGTGGTAATTTTAAGTATGTGGGTCGGAATTAAGTAAACTCTAATTAGGGTTAGAATCGATAATTGGTCGACTTTATGATTTCATATATAATGGCTAGGTCCCATCTCCTCTCCTCTCCTCTCCATATCGTTTTGGCTTGTCCCATTGACAGTCGATTATTTTGAGCAGTAAGGAGAGAGTAATATTCATACATAACAATGTCTTCCGCAAGTATGAATTTCGAACTATCAATTAATATATGTGATTCTTGTTCTTAGCATAGTTGTATTGAATAATTTCAACATTTATTTCTTAGTATTCGTTTTTTTCAAACTCATTTTTAACCACATATTTCATGAAAACATAACTTTTATCAAATTTTCAAATAGACATTTCATTAACTTACATAAAAATCTAATAAAATTTGATTTTTATCAAAATGGGCTAAGTGGTGACTACAAAGCGACATTTCTAACGAATGACAACTTTTTTGTATAAATTAGCAAAATGATTACTTTTAAATGAAACTATAAAAAATAACCTTAATAATACAATTTTTCATAAAAACTTAACTATTACGAACCATGCTTCATGTACAGAAGCATGGTTCTACAGAATACCACTAGATACACACAATGCATGGGGGTGGGTGGATTTTTTTTTCATTTTTTGTTCTGGTGGGCCCCACACATTACTAGTAGGTGTACAACTTCGAGGCATTAAAAGTTTTTGAGAGAATAGTCACTTTTCACGAGACGTGTGAAGCTATCTTGATTTATTAATTTGCTAGACAACTAAATTAACAAAGACAGTTTATTAGAAAATGAAGCTCAACTGCAACTTAGTGATCAACAATATCAGCATCCCTCTCAAGCCCGCCTAGATGACAAGTTGGACCACAGACTTTTGGAAGCAAAAGAAGGGAAAGTTATAGAAGATAGAAGAGAAGCCTAAGGAATATACGGGCTATTTAGCATTATGGTATTTCAGAGGAATTAGTTTTGTAGAGATCCATTTTGTATGGCAAGTTGTATGGAGTTGGTTAGGGAATATTCTTTTGTATTTTATATATAGTTGTGGAATTGTACAGAGCAGACCTTGTTACATTAATAGCAGTGATGAAAGTGGTGCTGTGTTAGTAACTCATGTACTGGATGCAAGCAACTACCACACCTGAGTTAGATCAATGAAGAGAGCTCTCAGAATAAAAAATAAGTTAGGTTTTATTGATGGCAGCATTTGTGAAGCTTCAGACCCAAATGATCCTCTCATGGAGCATTGGTTACGATGCAATGATATTGTGATCACCTAGATGCAAAATTCAATGACATTAGATATCAAATACATCATGACATATGCAGAAATGGCTTACAAACTCTGGTTAGATCTTGAATAGCGCTTTGCACAACAGAATGCACCAAGAATATATGAAGTTAAGCAAAGTATAATAGCTCTAGTCCAGAATCAAGATGATGTAAGTGTTTATTTCTCCAAACTTAAGACTCTCTTGGACGAGTTAATGAATTATGAAGCAATACCTAGTTCTTGTGGAGGGTTAAAAATTGTATTGCAAAACCAATAGAGAGATTGGGTTATGAAATTTCTAATGGGTTTAAACGATTCATACAAGGGACTTAAGTCACAGATTTTGTTGATTAAACCTTTCCTAGTTTGAATGAAGTGTTGTACTCCATTCTACAACAAGAAGAGAAAAGAAGACATATATCCTCTGATGAATTTATTAGTGAATCTATGGCACTTTTGACGAAAGGTAACTTCAGAAATGGGGGGAAGAACATGTCTGCTCAAAGAAAGGATAAGTATTACTGTACTCACAACAAGATGGCAGGACATTCTCTTGAGAGGTGTTTCAAAGCTAATCCAAACAAGCCAACATGCTTTCACTGCCACATGCCTGGTCATGTAGTAGACAAGTGTTTTAAATTACATGGGTATCCACCAAGCTACAAATCAGATGGGAGGAATAAATTCTCAAGTCATTTTGCTAATCAAACCACTACATTTTTGCCTTCTGTCCAAGAGCAGGTGAGTGACAAAGCTCAAATATCTATAACTCATAAGCAATATGCTCAGCTTATGGCATTACTCAAACCACAAAGCCCTCAGACATTCATTTCCTCTACAAACAATGTTCAAACTGTTGCTCAACCTCACTCTAATGATGGTAACATGCCCAAAATTTCTGATATACCTCTATGTCTTTCAGTTTATAGCACAAAAATCATTGATATCTCCACTAATCCTTAGATATTGGACACGGGGGTCACATATCATATGATCTGTTCAGCCTCCTTATATACCACAATCAGTGTACAAGTTTCTTATTCTGTAACGAGCTTGTTCCTATCACACACATAAGAATTATATAATTTTCAACATCTTTAATTTAGGACAATGTACTTTGTGAAAATTAGCACAAACCATTAATTGTTGTCACGTTTTTCTCTCTGGCCTATGTTTCGTACATGACCTTTTGACTTGAAAAATGATTGGAATTGGTGAAGTAAAGCAAGGTCTGTATCATCTGCTACAAAAGGATGTACCACATTGATAAATGTGTTTTATGCACTTATTTATGGCACAAAATATGGACAATTGTTGGTAAATATATCGAAATATGACTTAATTCTATATAAATTATGCTTTATAGGATAACATTGATAAACATGGTGGAATTTAGGAAAAAGAAGCGAAAATGACTAAAACGAAAGAAAATCAAAGTTCAGGGATCAAAGTGCAAATAGTCGAAAGATGACCCGAAAGAAGAAACAAAGATGTGAAAGAGTAAAAAACCAATTGAGCAAGGGAATGAAGTGTTGGAAGAAGAAGAAGCGAAAAAACAGCTCAAGAAAAGAGAAAACGGAGTTTTGTAACTAAAACGCAACATTTGAATTTTAATTTACACTATGTGGTCGCATAGTGTAAAATTCCATGCGGTCGCATTGTGTGATGCAGGGATTTTCGGAGCTGAAAATGGTTGAACTATGCTATAGCATTGAAATGAACTTTGCAATAGCATAGTATAATTTCGGAAGAAAAATTCTGGTTTCCTTATATGATTCCAACTCTTGTGGAAACAAATCTTATGGCGTCTTTTAAAGACCTAGGGCTGTCCAAAAGTAGTTATCACGCATTACAACACATTTTAAGAGATTTTGGAGTATAGAAAAAGGCAAGAAACACGAAAATTAATTATAAGACACGAAGATCGATTCAAACTTTATTTGGGTGACGTCGATTCTTCAATATTTCTTTTATTTTCTTTCTCATAACATGTTAGACTAGTTTTCTTGATGCTAGGAGAATGATGAACCGTGTAATATGAATTTTTAATCATTCGTTTTATATAATTGACATTGAAAACACGTTTTTTGGATATTAAATTATTTATATGATTTTCTTTTCTCCACAATTATTGTGCACGGTAGTTGTGTGAATGTGGTGACCTTTATATGCATTCGAAATAATGGAAATATGTTCGATATATATAAATTTTCATAGGGATCGATAAGAGATAGAAATATACTGCTATACTCTCTGTGAACTATTAAGTGTTCATAAAAATTCATGCATTCTTGTATGTTCGCATCCGTCATAAAAATATAGTCGAATCATATATGAAAGTATGTTTAACATTACTCGAGAGAGATTGTTAAATAAAATAGGAACATTAATTTGTCAAAATTCAATCGTGTTGTCAAAGTGTACAACTAAGGTTAAAAATAATTATTACATGGGAATTTAAGATCCTAGTGCGTTTGTCATTTATTAAACACATTAATTTTCATTTAAAATAATTTGCATTTATTTTAGTTAATTTGCTCATAATGGCATAAATAGATTATTTTAGGAATAAATTTGTCACAAACACATTACATTATTCTTGTTTCGGTTAAGATCGCGATAATTAAAATTGAACTAATCAATTTCCGTAGAACGATACTTGGACTCAAAATCCACTTTATTACTTGTTAACAAACCGTACACTTGCAATGATTTTGATTCGAATTATATTTTCGTGAACAAGTTTTTGGCGCCGTTGTCGAAGATCAAACCCTGATCACCCGCGTGATAGGTGGGAATACTCACCACTATATTACAACAACACTCGCAAAATTAACCATAAGATTGGCTTATCTGACTCATAAAAATTAACCAGATCAACTTATAATGTTTTGAATAATGTTGAAGATGTCGATCTCTGGCACTATAGGTTAGGACATTCCACATATTCCAAATTTGATTTACCAAATCATACCCAAAAATACCAAACAACCATCTTTTATTCGCCCTTTAGCCAAACTAAAGAAATTGCCCTTACCTGCTAGTCAGCATAGGTCTAAAAAGTGTTTTCATCTTATACATTGTGATCTTTGGGACCATGTAATGAATTAGCTACGATGGATTTCGTTATTTCTTGAGTATTGTAGATGATTTCAGTAGATATACTTGGTTGTATTAGCTCAAATTAAAAACTGATGCTAGCAGTGCTTTACAAGAATTTGTTCTATGATTGAAACTCAATTTGAAACCAAAATCAAAATCATCAGATCAGACAATGGAAGGGAATTTGATATGAAACAATTTTATATGCAAAATGACATCGTTCACCAAAGAACTTGTGTAGAAACCCCTCAACAAAATTCTATAGTCGAAAGGAAACATCAACACATATTAAATGTGGCAAGAGCTTTAAAATTCCAAAGTGAAATTCCATTGAAATATTGGAGTGACTGTGTACTCACAGCAGTATACCTTATGAACAGAACTCCAACACTTCTCTTGAACCACAAAATACCATTTGTAATCGTTTTTAAGTCCAAACCTAACTATAATCACCTTAAGGTTTTTGGGTGTCTTGCTTTTGCCAGCACTCTAGAAAATGGAAGACATAAGCTTGATTCTAAAGCTAAGAAGTGCATTTTTTTAGGATACCCTTTTGGGATCAAAGGTTATAAACGGATGGATTTAGAGATAAAGAAGGTTTGCATCTCTAGGAATGTAATCTTTCATGAGAATGTGTACTCATACAAACAAGATCTTGACACTACTGACATTAATGTTGACTGCATCCAAAATCCTATTCAAACTCATGTTTTTCAAACAACCATTATCACTATTTCAGAATTTGAAACGAACAATTCAAATAATATTAGTTCTGATGATACTTGTGAACAAATCGAGACAATAGATCATTCAACATTTGTAGAAAGATCCAACCCTCTAGCATCATCACTAGATACTAATATTGAATCATGTGAACCCACACTTTCTTCATAACCTGTAACTCAAATCACCTCACACCTAGACCCTACTTCGAAGGTCTAGTAGAATTAAAAGACCTCTTAAACACCTATAAGACTTCATTTGTCAACATGCAGCTTTACTTCCCCATGTTAGAATAATTTTATTATGTGGGCTTCCATTTGATTGCGAATTTTACGGGTTGGATGTATGGTTTGCAATGATACTGTGATTGAACCCAATATGTTAGTGATCACTTGGGCCGTTGTACACCTTACGGGTTTTATTATTATAATGTGGTAATTTTGAGTATGTGGGCTGGACTTATGTAAACCCTAATTAGGGTTAGAGTCGGTAATTGGCCGATTTTATGATTTCATATATAATGGCTAGGTCCACTCTTCTCTCTATATTATTTTTTATTGACTTACCTCATTGATGACTGATTATTTGTGAGGAGCAAGAAGATGAAGATCTAACTGGTAATATTCATATATAACAATGTCTTCCGCAAGTATGAATTTCAAACTATCAATTAACTATTTGATTCTTATTCTTAGCATGATTGTATTGAATAATTTCAACACCCCATTCACATGACTTGGACAAGCAAAAGGTTGTCATTACTCTAGGTAATCCCTTTCCCCTCGAGGCCACTTTATCTTACCATAAACTCTCTTCAAAACATAAAGCTTTTGTTGTTTCCATTAGCACACACAGAGCGCCTAGAAATTTTAATGAGGCAATAGATTCTCCTAAGTAGTGTAATGCAATAAAAGCTGAAATAGATGCTCTTGAATTAAATGATACTTGGGTTGTCACTAATCTACCTCCTAGTAAGAAGGGCATAAGATGTAAGTGGGTTTATAAAATTAAGTTTAATGCCGATGGAACTATAGAGAGGTAAAATCCAAGTTAGTGGCAAAGTGATACACACAACATGAGGGTCTTGATTGCCATGAAACTTTTTCCCCTGTGGCAAAATTTGTTATTGTGAGAACTTTATTGGCTGTGGCAACCATAAAGAGATGACATTTGTACCAGTTTGATGTGAACAATGCTTTTTTACATGGAGATTAGAGGATGATGTGTATATGCAATTACCTTCGGGTAACCTCAATGACAATACATCAAAAGTTTGCAAGTTAAAGAAAAACTTATATGGCCTTAAACAGACCTCTGGACAATGGTACTCTAAATTGTCTAACTTCATGATTGAGCAAGACTTCACACAGTCTAAAGCAAATTATAGCTTATTCACAAGGACCACAAAGCATTCTTTTACTGTCATTCTTGTGTATCTTGATGATATTATAGTGGCCAGCAGTTGCATGAGTTCTATTAATACTCTCAAAGCTTCTCTTCATGATAAGTTCAAAATCAAGGATTTTGGACAATTGAAATACTTTATTGGAATTGAAGTGGCAAGGTCTGACAGAGGCATTCATATATGCCAAAGAAAATACGCACTTGATGTTTTGGCAGATTTAGGTAAAATTGGTGCAACGCCAACTCAAGTCCCACTTGATCAAAATCTCAAGCTTTCTAAAGACCAAGATGATCTTCTTTCTGATCAATCAATTTATAGAAGACTGATTGGAAGGCTGATGTATTTAACCATAACAAGACTTGATCTGTCTTACTCAATACAATTGTTAAGTCAATTTATGGACAACCCTAGACTATCTCATCTTAATGCAGCTCACAAGGTCTTAAGGTACATCAAAAGGACTCTAGGGCATGGCTTATTTTATCCTGCTCAAACAGACCTACAATTAACAGGTTATTGTGATTCAGATTGGGGAGCATGCTAAGATACAAGGAGACATGCTTCTAGTTATTGTGTGTTCATTGGATCTTCTTTGATGTCTTGGAAATCTAAAAAACAAGGAGTTGTGTCCAATCTTCTGTATAATCAGAACACCGAGCAATGGCAAATCTGTGTTATGAACTAACTTGGATAAGATATCTACTATGTGATTTGCAGATCAAACACAGACTTTTGGAAGCAAAAAAATGAAAAGTTCTAGAAGATAGAAAAGAAACCTAAGGAATATACTGGCTATTGGGCATTCTGTTATTTCAGCAGAATTAGTTTTGCGAAGATCCATTTTGTATGGTAAGTTGTATAGAGTTGGCTATGCAATATTCTTTTGTATTTTATATATAGTAGTAGAATTGTACAGAGAAAAACACACGAAAATTAATTCAATCAAAGCAATGCTCTCACGGCTCTACATTCAAACTTTCTCTGTTTGATTCATCCTTCCATTTTTTGTTTTTCTTATACAGTTAAAGACTATCTAAACTCTAGCTGATCAACCATCTCCAAAAAATGAGTCGTTTCTTATAACCTTTTGTGATTTACCTCAAAATTTGTACATACATGTACAATTTTTATAAACAAAAGACTATAATAAACATTCATATGTAAAATGATCATTCTATTAATTTCATCAAACGAGTGTTTCTCTCTCTCTCTCTCTCCGCCAAAGAAAAAAGGGCTCCTAATCTAAACAATGCCTCCCAGCCTTGCAAAATATAAGCCTATGTTGCATTAAAAATAGATTTTGAAGAAAAATATATTTTGAAATAGTTATTTACTTATTTTTTAAATAATATGTGATTAAAAAATAAGAAAAAATTTTGAATTTACATGTAGGACCTGTTTGATAGTACCCAAATTCCATGGAACTAGGAATTGATTTTCTATTTTTTACATTTTTGCTTGTTTGATAGGTAAAATTTTAATTAGGTACTAAAACTTTATTAGCAATTTGGAATTAACTAGTACAATAGAGGGTGTTTGATGCATGTTATTGAGGGAAAAATGTAATTTAAATAGTGATATGATGGAAAATATGTGGTTAAAAAATAAGAAAAATTTTTGAATTTACATGTAGGACCTGTTTGATAGTACCCAAATTCCATGGAACTAGGAAATGATTTTCTATTTTTTACATTTTTGCTTGTTTGATATGTAAAATTTTCTTGGCAAATGATTTTCCACCCAACCCCCTTTTTGGTCATTTTTCTTGGTTTTCCTAGCTACTTTTTTTTTCAATGAAAACAAATTCTATCCCCAATTGTAAAAAAAATTATATCCCTTTAATGAATAATTTTCATGTAAAATAAAGTCAAACGAATACAAAAAGATTCAAAATTTCAATATTTTATACGTGAAAAATTACACTAATCAAACACAATTAATTGACAATTTTTCAGGAAAACAATTCTAGACAATTCAATTCCATGAAATTCATTTTTTTTATACCCAAATTCCGCTCTTACAAAATGGACCCATAATATTTATTTTATAAAAAAATTTATGATTAAAAATAAAAAAAATAAATTTTTTTTTTTCTAAAAGTGGACTA
>CAIGRT010187397.1:0-20133 GCA_903798405.1 Fraxinus platypoda | reverse complement strand
AAACCAAATAACTGTTTCAAAAGATAGACCTTATTCGGCATGGTTTTGTTCAAATAAGTGGTTTTCAATTTCTTCCACAATTCAGCAGCAGTCTTAGTTTTTCCAATTTCTCTAAGTACATTATCAGACAGATGCAGAAAGATAGAGCTCCGTGCAGTTTCATCTTGTTCAGTTACTTTACTTGATTCAAGATCAGTTGGCCATTACTCATCAATGACTTTAGCACATTTTTGTTGTAATAAAAGAGCTTTCATTTTCTAGCGTCAGAGACTGAAGTCTCATTTACCATTAAAGACTTCCAGTTCAAATTTTGAACTCATCATTTTGTTTAAAAAAAATTTTGAATGCAGTAAGAGTATATGCAGATCAGGCAGACACTTTACAGGTACTTGCAACTTAAAATAATCCAAGTATCACCACACAAGAGACACACAAAATATACATTAATTGCAAGTTATAAAGAACTTCAATTATTTCACAAGAAATTGTTTCACAATAATACAATTACAGTGTAATATACAACATAGATCACGTACAAATCACAGCTAGCGTGTATTATGCATCAATAAAGATCGCAGCAAAGTGATTATATCAAGATCCTTGACTTAAATCAATGTAACCCTCAAATTCTAGACAACTCTTAAGGTTTCTGGACAAAAGGAATTACCAAGATAGTCACAGATCAAGGTTTTTAAACACAAGTGCAAAGAACTTAAAGAGTATAGACACGTAATATGTACTATTAACTGTAAAACAGAAACGATCTCACTAGATCACTTTATTAGGGTTTCAAGAAATAACGAAGAGCAACTTAAACAAGTGTCACAGCTTTCAGATCTACAAGAATCAGAGTCAAAAACCCTCGTTCAACATCTCTGATACCACTGTTAGGAGGAGGTTCAACAAGATTAGCTAAGTAACAACAAAAATATGTATGAATAAACGAACCAAAACTGTAAAATATAAGAACTTCATTAAATGTTGCCCTAAGGCAAAAACCCAAAATACACCAGTGCTTCGGTCACTTGAAGCAACCACCGTTCAGAATAGAACACAACCAAGGCAAGAATGACCAGATCTAGACACTCAGACAGTAACCACTAAAGATCATAATATCTCATCCTTCATTCAACAATCAATCGTTCACACAAGAACAAAATACTCTAATCTTACAATATTTGAGAAAGCGACAAATCAAAAGAGATTTTGATTTGCAGAGAGAACGTGAGGTCAAAAACACACGAACGGCGCAGAGTCTAGAGAAAGTCAAAGAAAGTGTACACTTCCAAACCCTAGAATGCTATTTAAATGAGTCACCCAAAGGTCTCCATCCAACGGTTGTGGGGCTGACACTTGGCGACATCTGAAGCATCCATTCAAAAGGTAGAAAACACGGCTTTCTTAATAGAAACATGACTTTGCACCATTTAAATCAATTAAATCAGTCAACTGGTCAACAATTCCAGCATGGCAATAGCATCATTGTGCCATCTTCACACAGAAAATGCATAGTGCTAACAATGAAAGTATAACACATGAATGATAGTTGATGTTAATTATTACTTGACTCGACATCTCATCCACCTTCTCGACCTACTACATCACTTGATATCCCAATCTAATGAAACATATTTCATTTCTTTTTCTTGTGTTTATATGGTTCTAACTTGATTTTCAGAGCGAGAATGTTCATTTTGGTCACGTATGGTGGCCATACTAACTGATTGCTTCTTCTTTTTACAAAAAAATCATAGACAAAGATGTGTTTCTATTGATCCAAGAATCCAACCGGATTTCTACGTCAATAAAACATATTGTCCAAAAAAAAAAAAAACACTCAGTAGCAAAGATTTGAGAACAAATAATAACTTTATTCCCCAGGGATTAAAGCTGTGTATAGATACAATGTGAAAAGCTCAGCCACTTGAATGTAATGTGAAGAACACAAAATGGTATCACAATTGGTTTTAGGACAGCATAATGGCACTGAGGAGAAGAGAAACACTACACAAATAAGTTCTTATAGATGCTGCTGGAGATCCATTCTTACTGCCAGCTGGTAAACGTTTTGCTGCAACAGGTGGTAGAGGTGGCTCGACCACATCGCCATCCAAAAGGACTGGGTAGGGAGCCTCGGCTGGTGGCGTAGAAATCATGAAATTGAAGAGTTCGCCAGGCTGGACACTTCTCATGTACGAGGGAATCTCTTTATACCCCAAACACCGGTTCCCTGTCGAATTACCAAGACATCAGATGTTCATTATGTGCTAGAGAATAATTGAGCAGCACAACATTTCAGTTGATAAACAAATAAAAAAGAAGAAACTAAAAAAGTGAAATTGAAATATGAACAGATAACATGGCTTGTGAAAAAATCTTGCATCTTGAGGAAAATATCCATCCAGTACTTCATGAAAACTATGAATCGACAATCATTCTACATGTACATCATCTTTTATATTGTACCACATGGCAAAACACCATTGGACAGTCTAAAAAAAACAGTTTTCCCGCCCTCAATTTTCAAAAAACAAAGGCAATGTCAAAATCAATGTAAAAGGAGGGTACATTTAGCATTATTCATGAATCAAACTCAAATAAAACGGTTTGTAAATGGTAAAAGAATGGCACATTTACACATAAATGGAAATCATATGTAAACTTACGTCTGTATTTAGCAGCCGTTGCAGGGAAATCTGTAACGAGACCATTAATGCCAATTGCATTAACATATGTATTTATTTCCAGGTAAGCATCTGCAAAGAAATCCCATGCTTGAGATGAAAACTCGTTACTGAAGAGTTGCACATAGACTGAGAGATTGGATGCCTGTAGTTTTGGCACCACGTCACTGGTACTAGTAAGAAATGCCTTATCAGCAGGGTAGACAGAGTTTTTGCTGATCACCACAGATTTGGCAAACTCCCTGATCTTCATGATGGTTGATTTCTGGACATCTCGAATATTCTCGTTCACCATGTAAACAAGCTCGTAATTTCTTTTCTTCTTGAATTTTTCAAGAACTGAGCTGTCAGTGGATTGAATCATCACTTTCTTGATTGTCTGATCATTGTAACCGGCTTCATTCAAGGATTTTAGTACTATATCAACCACGTTTAATCCCTGCTTTTCTGCTAGATAGGCTGCATGCTGCATGGAAAAACCACAATAAATTGGAGATCAACCCTTTTGGCCTATTCAGACAGTCGGGATATTATTATGTACAAATTATATATGCTTCTCAAATGTTGCAAAATGAAAACTTGATATGCAAGCAGACTTATTAAAGCTAAATAATAAAAAGCATCATATGAAGTTTTTAAAGATGCACAACAAAGCAAAAGGAATAATTTCCTTGAAAGTGGGAAATCATATATCTATCTATCTTTTATGACAATTTTATTTTTTGAATGACATACTTCACATTCAGCTGAATTTAGGCTTCTTTACAAGGTTATATTTACAAAAGATTGCTATAAAATATAAGCTTTATCAAATGAATAGCTGATACTTCGAAAATTGAGGATTCCTCAAATCAGTCCTAATGTCAGTCCACAAAATTCTCTTTTCTACGTCTTTACATATTGTTATCTTAAAATTTAAAATAATTATCCATGCATGGTGCACACACAGACACACTCGTGTTACCTCAGAGTTAAAGTTTTGCCATCACATTTGCCATTTATTTTAAATATATTTGCATATGCCAAAAACAACAATAACTTTGCTAAATGAAATTTTTATTTGGTAGTATCATGTTCAATGGAATAAATGCAGGCTAGGATTTTGTTTTAAATTGAATAGAGTTGAAATTTGCAAGCAAGTACACACTTTTAGTTGAAAAAGTGATTTTCATTTTTTGGAGTCGCAAAGTTCATGTTTGTCACATAATGAATTTCAAGTCAGAGAAGATACATTCTATTCCTTATTTGAATGGGTGGGGAAGGGGTCGGATAAAGGAAAAAATAATATATTAAATGGTAGTCGAAGCACATCTTTATCCTAAATATTGCTCTCTGGATTTGAACATGAGTTGAAAATATGCCATTGTCTCCTCCATAAATATTCTGTAACTTTTAAGAGGAACCCAGAAGTTGATGAAAATAGAAATTCTCAAGTATGTCAAATGGAAGTCTGAAAAGTTTCCAACATCACGTATAATAAGCTTTGCTCATGTGATAAGAATCTGAAACAGAACACATAAACTCACCTCTATGCTGATCAAGACACCAGAAACAGAAGGTGAGTACTTTGCTAAAGCCAGAAAGTCAGATAAGGACATGAGTTTTCCGGAATTTCTGAATTTAGGATTCCGGTACAATGTAAAATTAGACCATGGGTTTGATATAGCCGCTGCAACAAAATAGAACATATTAAAACCTTTCAAGGGCAAAGAATGTATTCTCTCTTTGTCGTAGAATGGATCCTTGTATGATAGAGTATGTGATAATGCACACGAGCAAGAACCATAATTTATGTGAAATGATTAGATAACAAAAACAACTTTTATAGAATGGTTTTCAATTGACATGTGACCGCCTATTCTGGCTCTTTTTCTCATATCATTTTCCATAAAAACCATATGCAACCAAGAGATTTTTTTCTTCTAAGGAAAAATGAAATATCATTTAGCGATGGTGCTACAACGCACTACTGAAGACTCCTTTTTGTAAAACTAGAGTTTCTAGAACAATCTTTAGCAGGTTTTTGTTTTTTTAAAGAAGAATTCCTGAAGTTCAAAACTAGATGCAGATTAGCTGCCTTCTTAGGCTATGTGCACATATTTCAAAGTAATGGCAAGCTAAAGGCGATAAACAGTTCAGATCAGCCCCGATGAGCTGAGGATACATATAGGGAAGAAAGTTGGTTTCAACTTACGAGTCAATCTCCGAATTTCGCTCCAGTTGAGGTTAAAGGTGAATATCCCGTTCCCTGTGCCAAGTTCAGGAACATAAGTAGAAAGGTTGCTAAAAGATGATTGAACTATGGTTGTACGGTCCATAAGGTTTATAGAACCCAAGCAAATAGGTATCCCATCCTTTGCCATTTGGATGGGACAGTCAAGAACATCAACATTACTGGAAACAGCTCGAGTGTATGCCAAATCGGTACAGCCAGGATAGTCTCCACTAGCACCCTCAGATGAAATAATCAATATCTTAGCTGGAAGAAGGGAAGAGTGGGAGAAATTTGTCAATCTTGAGAGATATTCTGTGTCATCAAAGAAGTCTAAAGGACACAATTATATAACAATATCATGTGTAACTGAAAATATTACCCTCCAATGGTTCCTTATGCCCCATGTGAGAGAAGCAATCTGCAATTTCAAAGAACCTCAGCATGAATAGAAAGCAGATATAGGAAATAATAATTATAATTAAAAATCAAATATGTTTTAACGAAGCTGATAGTGATGACTGTTCAATCAAGACTAGGAAACTAGTTCTCTAGAGGAAAGAAATGAAAACTCAAATAAAAAATGCTCAGAATTTTGTTATGCATAAATGATGATATAGCTTTGGAAAAATTAAATTATCAACCTACAAGTTGGACATCAAAAGGAAATGGAAATTGTGACAGTTCTCTTCCAAATTCCAATTTATGGATTCTCATTTATTTTATCTTGAGAGCTTCATCTTCTGTTTTGAACTTTAACATTATTAAATGGGAAAATCTTTGAGGGGACGCAAATTTAAGATATCAAAAAGAGACATGAGGGGATTTCCAGTAGATTGGTTAAATGAATAGAGAACACGAACAACAGGCTAGGCAGTGCTGGTACTAAGAGAGAACCAAGGGGTTCGAATCCATAAAACCCTATAAAAGGAAAGTTTAAAAAAAAAAAAAATGATCAATGTCCTTTCTTATTGTTTGTTTCTTGCAGATGACCATTCGATTCATCAAAATCAGATTACTTCTATACACTTGCCGACACGAATCATTTAAAGCAGAATAGAAACTGAATGTCAAAGAGTGCTAAAATAAAAGGTTAGTGGATTTAGCTCACCTATGGCTGCAGATGGAGTATTTGGGAAGTCAGATAGCACGCCATCAACAGAAAAGTTGCCATTGTCAATAAAGGATAAATATTCAGCTACTGGATCATAACTGTAATTGTAAGCAAAAGTTGCATCATTTGCAAATCCTGATGCAAAAACCTCTAGACCTTCTTCATGAGCATCTAGAACGACAGAGGTATGAGGCTGTAAGTATTGACTGTGGTCTACAGGCCATATGTAATTTTTGGGTATAAGAATACCAGAGGCAAACATTTTGATTAATGTAAGGTTCTTTAAAAGAGAACTGTATGTTTGGTTGGTTGAAGGCTCAATGTCGTCCTGTCCAAGGAACTGTAAAATGAGCTTTGTTGAACTTCGTCTAAATCTTGCCTGGATACTTCTCAATAAGTTCACTTCTGGTGATGAAATATAATCAACTACAACACTTCTAGATACAGATATTATAAACTTTCTCATACTCAGATTGTGTTGACTGAAGAAAGAATCATGCTGCAAACATAATTTATAAAGAAATGAGATCGATGAGGACACCATAATATATGAAATAAAGATAAAAAGAAATTATATGAAATGAAATACATCATAATGCTAAGTAAAAATTTAAAGAATTGATGATGACCTGAATATTCAACCATAATGAGGATGGTTTGGAGATATTAGCCACCTTTTGGACCTCAAGAATTGGAAGTAAATTCTTATCAAAACCGTCTGTTCGAGAATCAATGGCTTGTTTCACTGTCAAGAATACAAAGTATAGTTAGGATTCATTTAAAAACATCATAACTCAAACTGCTCTGGAGTGGATGAAATCAATCTCCTGGCTTAGATTCTAAGAAATGGACCCAATTCCACCAGTCCTCGGCAACATTTTTTCAGAATAAAGATGATCATATATAATATGGAGCCTGACAGTCGAGCTAACATAGGTCAGCTCCACCACAAAGCCAGTGCTTATCTCTCGTGAAAAGACTAGATATGAAGGTCCAAACCAGTTAAATGGCACAATAATTTGTAGGCAAAAGGTCTTTGGTGCTAACTGCTAAGCTTTCAAAAGAGCCCCAAGTGATGGGCAAATCATCTTTTGCTTGACAAGGCGAAGAGAAATTTTTTGAGATTCAAGGTGCAAGTCTTTCGAACTCTTAACTTCTTAAGCCCCTGTTTGACACACATTCTTTCAAAACTCATTTTCAACCACACATTTTTCAATAAAATAATATTTTTCATCACATCAATAACTTTTCCTCACTTTTTAACTACATATTTTCTATCATATCACTATTTAAAATACATTCTTGCCTCAATAATATCCATCAAACACCCCCTAAATATGGAAGTAAGGAAGTATGTTTACTTGACTAGTATTATAAATTATTAATTAAGAAAAAATTCACAACGAATTGTGCCCTTAAAGCAGTTAATGTGCACTTTTCTTTCTTACTATATGGATTTTTTAGAAGATATGAAATTGAAAAACGAAACTTGTTGATACATCAAAGAGCACATCGTCTATGTATGTCCTGCACCTTTAGAGGAGCTAATCTGCAGGGGTTTCAGCTTTTTTATCAACATTTTGATACAGTCTTGGAATATTTGCTTTGAGGCAGGTTAGACGCAGTAGATCCACCAGTCACTTAATTGTTATGAGTCCATGCATAACAATACTATAATAATTTAATTCATGTACAATTGGGAGTGATCGTAAATTAATTTTAATGATTTTCCTTCTTCAGATTACATAAATAGAATACTTTTTTCATCTTTTTAGAAGTATAAAGATTAAATGATATTCAGGTTAATGAACAATGGATGACATTCGATTACATAAACTTACAACTGACATTCTCTAAGTCATGGAGGGTGTAATCCACAGAAAACCATCCTTGCTTAGAGTCCCCATGAACAATGTAGGTACGACTCATGTTCGGGAAGAACCTGTCAATGTTTGAAGCTTTGTCGAGCCTAACATCTGGGAAGCATATTCCAGCTCCATCTTTCGTAAGTTGTACGTCACACCAGGAGATTAAATTCCATAAGCTAGTGGACACAGCAAACTGATAAGCACTCTCACTAGAATCAGGCAGCAGTCCGGAAAATCCACCACGGGCTACTACTAATGGCGCATTTCCTACAAAAGTAAACCAATAGATGATGATACGAATTGATGAGTATCACGAAAAAGAGAGAAGGAAAAGGAAAGTCTTCGTTCGTATCGATCTATAAATTCACGCAACGACACAAGAAAATCTATTTTGAGATTCTAGTTTCCTTAAATGGGACAGGGAAGTCCTAAATTCTAGAGACTGTTAAAATCAACAGAGCATCTGAATAAGAGATCAACAATCGCATAGAATTAAAATAAGAATTCCCCATCAGCTTATTCTAGAATTCATCACAACTTCACCATAATACCAATCAGAATTCAAAAGATAACAAAAAAAAAAATTAAAAATTAAAAGTTGTAAGTTTTTGGAACTGTTTCCATAAAGTAATGTCATTTTCTTGAAACTAATAATTTTTATTCAAAAGAAAACTTATATCTTCTGTAATCAGCTATGAAGAAATCTTAATTATCTAAAAAAAAAAATCCCTGAAAAAAATAAACAAAAGATGTACCTGATTAATTCTTGTCGCTTCACGTCAGTAGAGGGCATCAGCAAATTTTTTATAAAACAATTCAAGAATCTCAATGTATTCCCGAACTATTTAATCAGAAATTTCAGAACCATAATTAATTTACTGTTCCAGTTAATCTTCACATTTTGTTCTTCAACCCAACAAATTCTGTAAAAACTACAAAAAGAGAATTTACCGCTTAGAGTCTGCCATTTACTGTATCTGTTGGAAGAAATCTTAGCAGAAACTAAAGCCACCACCGACGAAAAGAGCAGTGAAACTGTGATGAGCGATTGTGAGTGAAATCTTGGAGCTGGAGCCATAAGAGTAACAGCAGGTAATCTAATGTTCTCTCTTTTATCTTGCTTTAACTTGTAAAATAAGTCTATGATCATCAACCCCGGCCTCTTTATTCATATCAGAAAATGGAAAAACTTACGCGCCCAGAAGAAAACTTATTCATGCAAAAGTAGAAACTCGATGTTGAATGTTGATGGATAAACAAGTCATGAACTGTTACAAATACATTCTGAGTAACCCAATTGACGTCTCAATGTGTTTCACTTTGTTGCAAAAGTAGACTGCTGCTCAGTTCCCACGTTGTAACACTTATGTTTTTAGTTTTTCTTTTTCTTTGTCGAATTCTTATGACGACATTTACTGATTAACGAATGGTCAAAGATAAAAATGCGTTGAAAAAAGTCAAGGACATGAGATGTATAGTTGACAATTAAATGATATTTATTAATTATATCATTCTAAAATGTCACTACATTTAAAATGACGTATTAATTACTCAACTAATCTGCTTATGCCCCAAGCATTCCACTACTAATTTCATGAATTAATTACCATGAAATAAGAATCTTAGCTAGTGTTTGATTTTCATTTTTTTTTTGCATAAATTCTACTTCTACTGCACAGCTACAGTAGAACCTGTAAAGACACGCAATCCTCTCAATCAATGTCAGAATTCCAATTAGGCCTCATAATGCCGTTGGAAACGTTGGGTGACTACTTTGCCCTTTGCTTTTGCCTGACAAATACAGATTCATTCCTTTGTGATAAACATGATAAATGAAGGGCAAAATTAGAAAATTGTCTTTAGATATTGAAAGTCAACAAAAATTTCATGGAAAATCACAATACCACCGTACATCCACTGTCATGTATGGCCCGCCTCTATTGTCACAATTCAACACAAAAAAATGGTCCAATTGTCAGATATCACTGTAGAAAAATGAGAATTAAACAAAAAAGGGGGGCTAAACACACGATAAATGCATTGCAGGAAGGAAGCTTAATTTGGACAAGCCAGTCACCATTTCCTGAACTATAATTGATCAGTCAAATAAGATTAAACAATTTTGTCAACTCGTCATCTTAAGCCCTGCTTGATAATATTTCTTTTCCATTTTTCACATTTTTGCTTGTTTGATAGACAAAATTTTCTTGACAAATGGTTTTCCATTCAACCTCCTTTTTGGTCATTTTTCTTGGTTTTTGAGGAAAAACTTTTCCCATCACTTTGGTGGGAAAAGCTTTTTCTTGGCAATTTTTTTCCTTTTTTTTTATTAATTTTTTTTTTTGTAATGAAAATAAATTTTATTCCTTTAATGGACAATTTTCATGAAAAATAAAGCCAAACTAACATCAAAAGATCCAAAATTTCAATATTTTTCAGGTGGAAAATTATATCAATCAAACACAATTAATTAACAATTCCCAATAAAACAAATTCTACGCAATTCAATTCCCTGAAATTCATTTTCTTTCCACCAAAATTTCATTCTTGCAATCAAATGGACCCTTAGTCAAGTATGATTAGAAAACTAGCCCACAAATTTTATGGAATTCATGAATTTTCAACTAAACATTTCATCAACTTTTATCAAAATTCACTAAAAATCTGATTTTAATTCCCATCAAATGGTGCCTAGTCTAGTTTGGCTAAGCTTAAGAAGCAGAATATATAATTAAAGTATTTTAATTCTATTTATGAAACAAAATGATTAATGCCTTTTTGTGATATATTACTAAGATCATGATACTGGTTGTAATAAATATGTCGTATATATTTTTATGTAAGACATGAACCTGATTGATGGAACAATTTCAAACCTACAGTTCACATGGTATTTGAATTATTTGAGTCGCATAATATTTGAATCTCTTTAAAAAGAAAACGCTTTTGCAGGCTCAACAAAACAATTCCACGGTGAAAAATATTTCCCCTCACTTCCCTTCATATAGGCTTTGTTACAAATGATCATGTCCTGAAGAAAAAGTTATGAAGCATAAATCACCCCACCACCCCGTCCGAATAAAAAATAAATAGAATTCCAAGTTGGATGACGAGGCAAGTGCATGCACAACCGTGCTACTTTGTCAGGCCTGGAAAAGGCTTGGCAGAGCAAATGAGAGATATGGGTGTTTAACATTTGGGAGTGGGGGGGTGGTCCTCGCCCCTCCAATTACAGGTGACGCCTTGTCATTTGTCCCAATCATTGAACCGGGACAAATGGTTTAATCTGTGCATGCATGCCTGTATATGTTGTTGAAGTTTCCCTTGAGACCATGTAATAGCATAAAAAAGGTCACAGTATTCATTGTAGCTCTGCTCTAACCATCCGCCCATCAGCCAAAACAATTTCCTGAGCTGCAACAGTATCTAAGAAAAGGCCATAAATGCGAGAACTTCCTTCAATCAGATATGTAGAATAATGAAATGAAGAATGAATTTTGATCGAGACTAGAAGTAATCTTTTCTTCATTAAGATGAATTTGCACAGCACAAGTATCCACGGTTAAACTACAATAGTCTTTCAAGATACGAAGACCACTTCTTTGATATACCAACACTTAGGGCCGTCTAACATGGCTTTTGCTTCTCGTAGAAGAGCTTTCGGAGGATATTACCTTAATTTTTGTTTGGAAATCAAATGTTAAAAGAGCTTCCTACTATTGAAATGTTTTTAGAGGAAACTACATTATACCAGTTTCCTCCGAAAACTTTTCTAATTAGAAGAAGTGCTTTTCATAAAATTAGTCAAACAATTCAAAAGTATCTTTTGAGTTTTCAAAAGCCATATCAAACGACCTTAATATATCGACAAATATCAAATGATCAGATAGCGTTTTGAACCCTCTTTATGAAAAACAGAATTTAAACTATGTAGAATGATATTTTGGGATATAGTATAGAGAACATGACATGGCTTTGATAAAATTCTGCAAACTGCAGGAACCGATTTGTAGAGGTGTCAAGACGGACGGACATGCCAGACCCGTGAAAATCGGCCCAGATCGACCCGGTCCGTGGGCCTACCCGTGACTCGAGCGGACGGTTCACGCGTCAATGAGGTGTGACCCGCGGGCTTCGCGGGTTGCACTTTCATGGGCTGCGGTTAACCCGCTAGCCCGTGAAAAAAAAAATTAAAAGTTTTTGAAAAAAAAGTAGGTGCCAACCTAATTGGGATGTACTTATGGTATAAATATTTGATAATAGTAATTAGAAATGCATTTAGTTGTTATTTGTTTAAGTTAAATTTAACTTTGCAAAGTTATAAATAATTCATGTAACATTAAATTTGAATTATATGTAAACCTTTTTTGGTATAAATATGAATTTATCATTTTGTTCAATTCTTAGTTTACAATTAACAAAAAAAATATTTTTTGCTATAAATATGAAAAATTCTATATTTTTATAATTATATTTATACAATCATACGGGCCAAACCGCGACCCGTAATCCGCATGAGCTTGACCCGAATGGGTCAGCGGGTCGTTACCGGGCTCATATGTTGGCGGGCCGACCCGGTCCGAACCACCCGGATTGACACCTCTATATTCAGCTATTTATAATGACATATTTATAAATTTCAATTCTTAATTTACATTTAAAAAAAAATATATTTTTTGCTATAAATATGAAAAATTCTATATTTTTATAATTTTATTTATACAATCATACGGGCCAAATTGGAGCAAACCACGACCCGTGACCAGAGGGTGGGCTTGAGTTGTAGTTCAAAATTTGTGGACCGACCCAGAACCCGTAGCGGGCAGGCTTTTTTCACGCGGGCCGTTTACAAGCTCATATGATGGCTGGTCGACCCGGTCCGGACCACCCTGATTGACACCTCTACCGATTTGTAACTGTTGAAAAGCTGTGTTCGAAAAAAAACACAATNTGACACCTCTACCGATTTGTAACTGTTGAAAAGCTGTGTTCGAAAAAAAACACAATAGTTGGAATAACATGTAACACTCTTCAGCTTGTCACGACCACACTATCGGATTTGGAAGTCAATTAAAATCATGTAAACAAATAAATATTTAGTCCCTATTTGGTATTGCTAAAAGAATAATGGTACTTATATAGAAGGAGTTATGTAATGATTTATATACAGAGAAGGTGTCAAAAAGAGAGTAAGAATGTTTTATTTATTTATTTATTTATTTAGTTGAAATAATTTTGATTCAATCATATCTGATATCTCACTACATCATGTGTATTGTAAATTGTTATGTATATGTAGCACAATCAAAATGTATACGTAGTCAGATTGGATAGATAAGGATTACACTGGTTTTTTATTGCGGATAATAATTAAAGAGATTAGAGATTACTTTCTTTTGACCATAATCAAAGTGCTGCCAACCAGCTGGAAAGTAGGGAACAAAATGAGAGTTTAAGGTACTAGAAACAAACCAAAGGACAACTACTCAGGTGAAAAAGTGGAACAGAGTAAGTTTGAAAATCCACCGGGTTGATCAAATTTCAACCCGAGATTTACGGTGTTCTTTAATGATTAGTTCGATGTATGAAGAAATTATTATAAAATTTTAGCACTTTTATGGTAACAGTTCCATGTTTGGTTAACTTTCTTGGATAAAAATGTTACAAATTGAATAAAAGATACTAAATAATTATGACAGGTTTGCATTTGGCTTCGAATTTGGTTGGGATACAGCGCATCAACAAATCTCGAATTGATTTCTCTTCAAACGTATGTTATCTGTGTAGTTATAATGCACGCATTAGACAAGCAAGATCAGAGCCAAACACAAAGGGAATGGGAGATCGCGATCGTTCTTGCTATGATGCTTATGTCGGTTACATTAAGCTCATGTTTGAGCTCCATTTTTTTTGTAAAAATAATTTTTTGTAATAGTGATTTTTTAAAAAAAGAAAGCGTGGTTAAAAAAATAAGAAAAAAATTTGAATTTACGTTAAAATTATTTTATTTGAAAAATGTGTCGTTGAATAAAAAAAAAAAAATTAAACAATGAGGCTCAAACATGGACAAGTGTATTGAGTGCAAGTGTGACACTTAGAGAAGGGAATATAATTTGGAGTTGTGTTTATTTTGAGAGAGTGAAAATACCGAAGTGTTTATTATCCTTAAATTGACACTTATAGATATTTACAGGTGAGAGAAAGGAACACATGTCACCTACGTGTTTGACACATGATCTCATCTTAATGTTTAATCAATCAAATTCTATGACATCACAATATTGAAAGTGAGGCATCGTTAATGGTCCATCATCAATTTCTATGATATCACAATATTGAAAGCGAGGCATCGTTAAGTTTGCGACTTCGCACATTGTCCTAGATGTGTAAAAGAATGTATGCACTCAATCATAGTTACATGAAGCGCCACATGAGTCACTTTTTCCATGTCTTCATAAGTTAAACCGTCATTTCCACAAGAGTTAAGGGTCAACTTCCACCACTTCAATTATAAATACCCATATTATGTCGTTAATTATTACGAATCCTAGACATCATCTTAGAGAAAAAAATTGATGATCGTGCGCCATGTTGCTTTTGCTTTGCAATTTATCTTACTTTCGACATCGATTCTTTTTACCTTTTATTAAAAGTTTCAAAAAGTTCTTCCATTTTTAAATTCAAAACGAAACATTACTTTCTATAGTTTCAAATTTATTGAAAAGAATAATATGATATTTTGTTCTTGTTTATCTTTCATTATTTCAAAATAATTTTTTTATATACTTATTTTTAATCACGTATTCATACAATAAAATATTCTATGGGTAAATTTAAAATTTTTTCAACTTTTTAACTACACACATTTTCTAAAAATTCGCTATTTTAAATAATATTAAAAGAAAGAAAAAAGACCACCTGGAGTTTTATTAGTAGTCTTCAATAATAACGGGCATAGAGATGCAATGGCAAACGACGCTGTCATGATGCATGAAATCCAACAACATCATCGGACAAGTGTTGTCGAATGTCGATTCGGTCGGTCGATGACTCACAAATGGCTACAGTTTCAAAAACCTAGCGAAAAGTACAAAAATGCCCCCATGTATTCATAGCCGTTATAACCCGTTTGAAGACCAGATACAGTTCAGGACACATCCGTCATTTCTAATTTCTCCCTCCCTCTTGTAGATTTCCACATCGCAGGAAAAATCCATCACACACACACACACACACACACACACTCAAAATCACTTTGATTTTCTCTCTTTGGGTTTCAAAAGCTTTAGCCATGGATTCCTCTTCCTCTGAGCCTACAAAAATCGAAGAATTTGGTGGTGGCGGAGGAGGTGGAGAAAGCTCGGCAGCGGCGGCGTTTCCCTTAGACACCGATCAACTTTTATTGTATAGAGGCCTGAAGAAAGCGAAGAAAGAGAGAGGATGTACTGCGAAGGAGCGCATCAGTAAAATGCCCCCTTGCACCGCCGGCAAGCGCAGCTCCGTTTATCGGGGTGTCACTAGGTATGGTATCACTATGCAATAGCCAATATGTGATCTACTTCGTGTTAATATCGTGTGGTGATGTGCGGTGCGGATGTATTTTTGTTTACTCTATGAGCAATTGGAAGAGTCATTAAGTTTGATGGATTCAGGTTTATGATCTATTTGCTTATTTAGAGCGTGGAAGTGTAATTTGTACTGCGAAGAAATTCTTCTCGTATCACTGTGAACAAAGGGAATAAGGTTCACTTTTTGATGCATGAGATGCTTTTGTCTTGTTTATATTTTCATGCCCGGAATTTGTTCCACAAAAGCACTATTATTTTCTTTATTTTTCTTTATGTTTAAATTTTTTATGAGATTGGTTTTATCTATACTGGACAAGACTTTCAGAAATAGTGAGTTTGTGCTATTGATGCCAGGCATAGATGGACTGGTCGTTACGAAGCTCATCTTTGGGATAAAAGTACCTGGAATCAAAGCCAAAACAAGAAGGGAAAACAAGGTCAATCTCTCTCCCGTTTGTAAGCATGCAATTGTATATCTGATGCTTGTTAAAATGCTTACTCGAGTATCTAACTGATTGTGATGCTAATTATTTTTATCCCTGTATTTGCACTGAAATTGAATCTCTGATGGCGTGTGACCTGCCTGGACAGTTTACTTGGGTGAGTAGTCTGATCAGCATATTTCTTGGAACACATAAATGACAACAGCATTTCGACTTAATATTAACATTTCTCTTCTTCAAATGGCTCTAGGGGCTTATGATGACGAGGAAGCTGCAGCCAGAGCATATGACCTTGCCGCCCTAAAATATTGGGGCCCTGGAACGCTAATAAACTTTCCTGTAAGACATTTAAGATTTCCACTCTGTGAAACAATCATAAGCACCTCAGATCTTTGTGTTTTAAGTTCTTGAATTTATAATCTGACAGGTTAACTGAAAGTATTCGGAGGTTAACCTTTCTAATTTGTAGTCATTGCTGTTGGTTTTCTTTGCATGTATTGACAAAGTTAATTGGGGGCTGCAGGTGAAAGATTATACAAGAGACCTTGAAGAGATGCAAAATGTATCCAGAGAGGATTATCTTGCATCACTTCGAAGGTGTGTATATACTTTGTATATATATAAACCATGAATGGATGTTTGCCGTTTCTTATGAAGCATTTCTTGTGCAGAAAGAGTAGTGGTTTCTCAAGGGGTATCTCCAAATACCGCCCCCTCGCCAGGTATGATTTTGTACGTTCATTGTTCTTTTATACATGGAGATAGCTGTACAAGGCATGGATATGGGTTAGTTACCATCCAGACATACCCTTATCTGGAAATGCTGGTTTTAGTTTCTTTATGCTTCAACTTTTATTATAAGCCTGAATTTTTCCATTGTTCGCAATATTATTTGCCTTGTGTTCATATCAATTTTCACTATGTCTTTAGTCGTTGGGATTCACAATTTGGCCGTATGCCTGAAGCTGCTTACTTCAACAACACACTCTATGGTAAGTATACTTGGAATATCGAGGACAAAGACGATATGGTGTTTCTGTTCATGACATTTTGAAAAAAATTCTGCTGTTTTTCTTCAAGAGTCAATTGCTAATTGCCTAGTACTTCTCTACCACTAAAGGTTCCGGTGATGAGGCAAGCATTGAAAGCGAATATGTAGGTGGTTTCTGCATAGACAGGAAGATCGATATGTCAAGTTACATCAAATGGTGGGGAGTGAACAAATCCAGTCACACTGATTCCCATGCAAAATCATTAGATGAAACAAAACATGGCTGTCCGGAAGACATTGGTAGTGAACTTAAAGCTCTAGAAAGGTTGAACAAGCCCACTGAACCATATGAGATGCCATGTCTAGGTTTGTCTCTGGAAGGGAAAAAACACAAAACAGTGTCCGCTATGAGCATTTTGTCACAGTCAGCTGCATACAGAAGCCTGCAAGAGAATGCACTGAAGAAGAAAGAAAAGGATGAGAATGACGAGAATGAAAACAAAAGTGGTATAAAAAAAATTGACCTTGGGAAGACCATTGAGAAATCATGGCATGATGGTGGAAGTGAGAGACTTGGAGTTGCATCTGGTATAGGTGGAGGATTATCCATGCAGAGGAATGCATACCCACTAGCTCCTCTTCTGTCAGCTCCACTTCTTACCAACTACAATACTATTGATCCCTTAACAGACCCCGTTCTTTGGAGTTCTCTTGTTTCTATACTTCCTACTGGATCTTCACACACAACCGAGGTTTGTCTCTTTTCCTGAAACTTTATTTGTAGGAGTTACAACTCTATTTTAACACGCCTACACTCAAGTATTTATCACCCAAAAAATTGGGGGGAAAAAGGAAAGAAACTTCATACACTCGATGATACACTCAAGTTGATTTTTTAGTTTTTTTGTTATGATCTGGAAACTTGGGTAAGTATTTTCATAATTGAAAGACTATATAACATACATAATTATATGTAGTATATCGTTTTAAGTTTTTTGTCTACTGTTGCAAGGTTTATGGAACATTTCAACCTTTATTCGGTTGGCATTTAAGTATAGGATCACCGTCCTGTAGATAAGTCAATAATTTCACTTGTTTCGTGAAAGGGAAATTTCCTCCCTGATGCATATTACGGTTGAAACATAATTCCTTATGAAGACAGAGCAACATTTATGCAGGTTATGAAGAACGAATCCAGCTCAGATTATACTTTCTTCCAGCAAGGAGATTAACACTTTCACTTTGATTCTGCAATCAAGTTAAAAGTAACGCCTGCTTGAGATTTATTCAAATCAAGTATGGGAAAACATAGGTTATTGCAAGGGCTTGTGCGCTACAACAGTCTGGAAAAGCTGAAATGAAAACTGCAAGAGTTGTGTATTACTTAGCAGTAGTTAATTATTTCATAATTATCGCGTTTTATGTTTTATTTCTTGAAGACACAGGTAGGGGCTTCAGGCCTTCAGGGCATGTATAGAAAGCAGAGAGATAGACAGACGTTCTTTTTACATTTTTAAATTCTTTCTTGGCATTTCCGTTACATTTTTAGCCCTTGTTTAAGCCTCATTTTTATCAAAAATTTAGTTTTTTCAAAACTCAATTTCAACTACACGTTCTCCAACAAAATAATATTATACGTAAATCAAATTTTTTTTTTTTTGAACCACACGTTTCCCAAAAATTACTATTCAAAAATGCATTTTTATCCTGCTTACTGGAGGCAGGCTTTATTTGTTGCACATGGCAATATGGCAGTTCAACTTAGAAAAATTATGAAAGTCTAGAATAAAATGTGGTATGATATCTTGAGATGATCCTCTTGATAAATTGAAGCAGAAAGATGAATTTTCTGTTTGATTCTCATTAAAATAAGATTCTAATGAGTCCAAAATTTTCAACAGTATTTTATTATTAAAAAATCGCGGAACTCCTGATTCAGACAGAGCACCCGTTGAAATTTCTTTTACTATTCTATCTTCAATTTTTGAGTTGAAATTAGGAATCTAGCTTATCATTCATTCTCCTCCAAATTAACCCTAATCCTGTTAAACACTGTATATTTGGGTGTTTACTTTGGTTTTTTTATCCTACACGAAAAGTCAATTACAAAACTGCATTTTCCACACATTTTTTCAACCATTTCACTGTATGCAGGCCCACATAATTTGAATTGAAAATGATTTTTTCTGGACTTTAATGGGTCTAAAATCGGCGCAAGTGTCGTTTATATGATCTTACTTCTTAAGTGAAGGAGATGTAACAAGGAGTATATTTAATTCTCAAGCGACGAAATTCTTATAAATAAATGTGTCGATCCTCTGAGATTTGTCGAGAGCGAAAGTGTAATTCTACGATATCCTCCTACATCTCAATTTGAAATTCCTTTTATGTTGATTATGAACTGTAATATCGTGTTTGGAAGGTATTAGATCGAGTTATGACAGGATTTTCATTTATCCTCGATAAAGGTATTTGAAAAGTTGATGTTCGATAACTCCTTGATTGATTAGGTGTCTCCTGACATCTAAAAACAATTCTTTTCCCGAGACCCATTTTCATTATCCACTAATGACGTTATATCTTCTGATTTTAAAATACGATTGTTAAGAACAAAGTAGGATGAATTGATGATATTAATATGTTATCCTTGTACGTCCCTACATTTACTAGAAGTGCATTTATTGCCTTCTAAGCATAAGATGATTTCTTTGTGGTAATGGAAATTTGATATCGTTTCCTTATTATTATTATTTAGGATTACTCGACAAGCCTAGTTTTTTTTTAAGCATGAGTCATACGTCACACGTTACTTTCAAAATGTCAATTTCTTTTGGAAGTTTAAATACTCACCTAGAAAGAGACATCCTTTTCACCCGAGTGTGAAACAAATCTAAAATCTACTAGCACGTCTTTCTATTGGATCCTCCCTTTGTACTCACATTCATCTAAAAATATTTAACTAATTGCATATTATACTTTCAGTTTGAATATCATTAAATTTATCCAACTTATAGGCTATTATCATGTCAATATCTATAATACTTGACTTCGACGTCCAAACTTATCGAGTGAAATATATTCTTTAATGAACTTTATCTCATGCAACTATTTGGTCGAACCGTCTAAAGAGGCAATTCACAATCAGGTTCTGTAATTCTAATTTTTGGTGTTTCTTATCAAAGGAAAACAAGAAACGGGTTAGCATAGACTTTGAATCACATTTGGTGGTTGACGCAGAATGGAAGTAAAGATT
>CAIGRT010187395.1:0-10417 GCA_903798405.1 Fraxinus platypoda | reverse complement strand
TGACCGCAAACAAATAACAAGATAACAAGACAAATAATTAATTGGCAGAGGAACAAAGTATTTCATTCAGTTGATTAATCTGGAGCCTACATAATTCATCGTACCCACTATTTTTGCATTCTTTTCTCCAATTTTTCATCAAATATCGAGTTTTACCTATAAAATGCAATATAACACAAGTTATATAGTATTTTATCTAAAAAAGTAAAATATTATCATTTAGGATCTCGAATAAATGTAGAAACTACACTTATCAATAGCTTAGGTCTAATATTTGAAAAATAGACTGACAAGCTGACCGTGAGGCGTCTGCTGCAGAGATGTCACATCAATCAATCATAAAAAGATCTTATAATGAAAATCTTTTGGAATATGTGAAGTTGGAGATGTTTTCTCTTATTAAGAGGTTAATTGCCTTTAATTTATTCTACAACAGGTTATATCACCTTACCTAGGCAATGGAGGGTCAATCTCTACATGCATCACTTCGGCTACCATAGTTATGGCCTCGATTAGGCCTGGTAGAATAGTGATGTGGAGTGCGAGCCATAATGAGACTTGCTATTTAGCTTCCTCGTGGCTGATTACTAGGAGCCTCATCAGACGAAGCGTAATAGCAAATGTAAAAAATGTCTCGCTTTATCTATTGGATATATTGCTATTACTGAAATTTACAAATAAAACCTGTGCACAAAGAAGTTCTGGAAAATTTGGGTCAAGAGCAAGTAAAATTGTGTTAATTTGTGATAACAAGAAAATATTAGACCAGACAAGAACTCCACCATTTTTTACTCACAATACAAACATATAGATGTCAAGAATCATCCGAATTGAAATAGTATGGAAAAACCTTTTGCAGTGATGAGAGGGTTCGAAATCTTGCCATAATTGCTGAAATGGGGCTGGAAATATTTACAATAACCAAAGAGAGAGCAGATAAGGCAGACAAATTGTGTGGGAGTAAAAAGGGTTTAGGGGTTTTCTAATAACACATTGAAATTGTCTCTGATACTTCTTGCAATTTCAGTTCTAATCTATGGAAATTGTCTCTGATACTTCTTGCAATTTCAGTTCTTATCTATGATTCTGCCTGTATGGACCGTTGTTTCGATCCTTCAATTTTAGTTTTGAGTGAAGGAATCATGTTGATTGTAAATTCCAGTTTATTCTAAGAAGAACTTGTTAAATATTTATCTTGTTATGTTGTACCATTTAATTACAGAAAAAGAAAAGGGAACTTCATATTTTTTAAGATAATTTTGTGTATCTGGATTCTCTCCTTTACATTGTGTATGCATAAATAGGTGGCTGAGAAGATGAGTCTTATTGAACAGTACAGGATGGAAAGAGAGACAGCAGAAGGTAAATTAGTAACAAAACTTTTGTTACAAATGAAGTGAATTTAGAATTAAGCTCTTCAGATTTTTCAAACACATTTCTGTTTGCTTTCTCAGTTAGCAGAAGAAGAAGAAGAAGAAATCAGGAGGCTAAGAAAGGAGTTAGTTCCAAAAGCTCAACCCATGCCATATTTTGACAGGCCCTTTATTCCTAGAAGGTATCCCCTTCATTAAATTCAGCTCCATCATAAGTCACATACATCATATGCTTTTGGTCAACCTAAAGAGTAATTGATCGTGTTTGTGGGCGTTTGTTTTTTTTTTTTTCCATTTTTGTCTTAGGTCGATGAAGGAACCAACTATACCGAAAGAGCCGAAGTTCCATATGCCTCGACACAAGATCAAATGTGCTGGAATGAATTGTGTACACAATTGCAATGGAGCTTGAGGGGCTAATCCAATCATCGAATTGTCAAATTTCAGTTTGTTTCTCAACATTTATGATGATTTTTTGACCACTTGTATATGAATCAATAAATTTTGTATCAATTTTGGGAAGAACAGACCATATTGTGTTGCTGGCGCAATGGAGTGCGATCTCAATGAATATTTTGGTACAGTTTCTATTTTCAGTCTCAATGAATATTTTGGTTAGTTCCTATTTTTCAGTTTCACAATATTTCAAGGGCGACTCGTATTTGAAGTGGCCTACGGCCTACCTAACTTACAAATGGCCATTCCAATTTGTTACAAGCCAGTTGAGATAACCTTAACAGATCCGCTTGAAATCTCCATCTCCATAGCCAATAATTATCCATTTTCGGTAAAGGAATCAGGTCATCTAAGATTTTAAGCGATTAAACAAGACCATCGTGTTCAACAGCGTACCCTGAAGTAGAGCCAGGATTTCTGGTTTTGGGGGGGCGGGGGGGTCAACAGTGCTACGAAAGTTCAACGGCACAATTGTAGCTGACATATAACATCTGGAAAAAGGAATTAACCTACCTATTTTATTCAGAATCTCTAATAATAAAACAATCAACTTTGCTTCAATGGAATGAAACTAAGCTAACAGTTTATGCAGTGAAAGATAATATGAACTGATATATTGAACAACCATAAATCAAGTCATACCAACTCGACACGCAAATGAGCTAAATATAAACTACAAAGGTAAAATTTCAATAGCCAAGAACTATGAAGTCTGAAACATCACATTGTTGGCAAACAAAAATTGTTCAAGATTTCTCAAAGGACACTCTCCAATACATAATTAATTAATCTATCAAGATGCAACAACTGCAATTCGTCCGGCAACTTGGTCAAGGTCCCTTCGGCCAGTGGATGTGATCATTCTCCCCCTAAAAGACAAAGCAGAATAAAAATGAGAAAATTAAGCAGATATTTACCAGTGCGTAAAATCTTAGAAAGAGCTATTCACCATTTATTAGTTAGCAGCGAAATGGGCATCAGATTCATTATACAAGTAACTGCCCCATTGGTAAACTTAATGACAAAATATCAGGGTCAGCAGCAGTATCTTGTGGGATGTACTTCGTGTCAAGGGAAACCTAGCTAATAAATTCTGTAAGATCTAATTCTATTATCCCGTCTATCACCATATCAAATTGAATATTTTAAACTTACTGATAAAACATTAGGGTCATGTCAAGGGAAACCTAGCTAACAATTTGTGCAAGATCTAAATCTATTAACATAGAGTAAAACTTACTGATGAAATATCAGGGTCAGTAGTATCTAGTTTAGGTACAGATTTGTGTCTAGGGAAACCTAGCTAATAAATTCTGTAAGATCTAAACCTATCATCCTTTCTATTAGTGTATCAAAATTGAATATTAAAGTCAGCCATGTCCCTTCACTGATAATTACATGCTGGACTTAAAGAGTCATCACACACAGGAGGCATATCTTGTCTGTTTCAAGCAATCACAAACTCACCCTCTTGGATCCATCTCAATGATGCTCATCTCCTGCAACTGTTGAAGAATGTGACGAGCAACAGATCCACTGCTTTTGCCGAAATGGGGTGGGCGACTTCCATTCCTCTTGCTCCCACCGTAAATTCTCCGAAAGGCACCCACACCAATACCGCCCCTCAAGTATATTTTCCTTGCCATGGAGGCTGCGACAGATGATAAAAGATGCAAGATAAAAATTTGGCACAACAATAATACTGTCAGATAAATAGGCCAATCAATAGATTATTGTACAGAATAAAGGTGATTTTTGTTGGAAAATGAGATCTCAGTAATATTATCTCAGTTTGATTTGAATTTGAAGGGTTCTGATTATTAGACAAGTATTCACTTGATTTGTGAAGTTATCCAGAGTAAAAATGGTCATTCCATTGCAACTTCAAACCCCTAATTATCTCTGTTTCGAAATTGCAACAAAAGAACATGAGCACATGCCATTGACTTGTATATAGTCATGGAAGAAGAGAGAGGGAGATCATTACCAGCTCTGATATAGTACCAATCAGGATCATATGGAGCCAATTCTTTGAGTACACCTGTTTTCACGATATCAGTCCACTCTGGAAGCTCCATCTGTTTTCGAAAATTTATAAAATAATGAAATTAAATAAGATAGTCAGTTATTTTTTTTTTTGGGGAGTTCGGATTTTGTTCTGGTTTTCAGTTAGGGAAAAAGGGTGTCTATAAACAGGGCAAAAGATACATCATATCCAAATAAAACTTGTGCAACAAATTGTTAATTTACAGGTTAGGTTATTTTTATTAGTTTTTGGTACTCAGAAGTTTATAACAATCAAAGCTATTAAACAAGATCTACTGTCCCGATCTGGAGCCTACCAAATTCACATTTGTTTACATTTGAGTATCATTTTTCCTTTGTTCAAGTCCATCTTTTCAACAAATCATTATCCATTCCCCCAACAATAAACAAATTCACTACACATATTGATAATACAGGCTCCAAAATGTCAAATTATACGTAATCAACAGTTACAAGAAATGCAGCTTTTTGCAATGGTATTACCCTCACTACCAATTTCAGCCCCCCGAAATTTTCACCTAAAAATCAAACTACTGCATGTTTATTTCCAACGCAATGTAATTATTAAATTCACCGTGAAACCATCTGCATAACAATTTCAATTATCTAAATTCAAATACATAGAAAAATTACATGGATACGGAAAAACAAATTCTTATACACAAAGCCATAAATATACACAAAAATATGTAGAATACCTTGCCAGAACGCTTGAGATGAGCAGCATAAGCCTTCACGAACTCGTGAGGAGAGACGTCTTTCACAGTTCTTGCAGTCGCCATTGCTCAGATGCAAATCGCGTGCAGCTCACCAGACCAGAAGCTAAACTCCTGAAGAACTCGCAGGAATCAGAGAAGACGCAGCTAGGGTTTCCGTAAAGTTGATTGTTAGGTTTATATAAGATAAGGATTGCTGAGCTTTAAGCTGGGTTTATTTAACTGGACTCAAATGAGTTGGGTCAACGAGTGTATGGGCTCCAATGAATTTATTTGTCAAAAGAAGTTGCATAGATTTTTCAGCCCATATTTCGTCATGTTTCTTAAAATTCATTTTTTCTCAAATTTATTTTTAACTAATTTTTATTAAAATCTAATTTTTATTCAAGTCAAACAGGAGATCAGCTATATAGATGAGAAAATTACCCATGTACACTAGGTTTTCTATGAAAGTTACAATTTACTAGGCTAAAAAAATATAAAATTTATGAGTGACTGGTACTCGTGAGCTCGTGAAATATGTAGATAATGTATTTTACTCAATTGAATCTAAAATTTCGTTTTTTCAAGCGTTAGATTGAATTTCCACCATTGGTAATTAGTAGTAGCTTCCATCCCAATTCTTATGACATCTGACGAATCAAGACGTTGTGTAACTGTTTCATGTAATAGTCATTGATTATGTCCTTGTTTGGTCCCCATTATGATAAGATTTTTGGAAATAATATATTTTGGAATAGTAATTTTTGGGAGAATTTGTTGTTAAAAAATAAGATTTTTTTTATTTACATGTAATTTTTTTTTTTTAGAGAATGTATGGTTGAAAAGAAGAGAGAGAGAGAGAGAAAATGTATTAAAATTTTAATATATTCAATGCTTATTAAGCGAATACGAAAAAAGATGGTATTTGTTGGATGTTCAGTTCAGATCAAAATGGTAAAGAAATAGATTATTCTAATTGACTTTCTCAACTATTTAAATTTTTTTCACAAATTGATTTTAATTTCATTTGAATCAAAAGTTCATTCCACATAAACAATTTGTATTAATTATTTTATATATTCTCACATCTTCAAATATTATTTTTAAAAAACTTATAAAACATTTCAAAATAACGTGCAACGCACATTCAACTATGACTAGTTTCACATAAGAGTAGATAAATTGAAAGTTGATGCAATTCCAAATCATTTATATAATAGGGATGAAAGCACATTGTTGCGTTTTTTATATCGCATGTATACGATATCGTAACAAGTAATATAGTGGACATTTGAGTCCGGATTATCGTTCCCACGAGGACTACACTTTAGACCTTAATTAATTATTTCTAACTCGTATTTGATGCAAATAAACAAAAATATGAATTTGTTGAGACTATTTNCTTCATCTAATTTTTCTTACTTCTATTTGACAAAATCAAATAAATAATTATGATGATTGTAATTATTTTTCCTAACTACTTTTAACTAATGGAAAATATAAAATGATTGCAAATAATTGATAATTGAATAAACAAATATGTGATAAATATTATGGCATAACAATTTCATCTATTGATCACATTTATTCTTAATTCTAGATTCATAACCTAATGTATTGTTCGATCGAATTCTTCTATTGTATTCAATTTATCCCTCTCGAGTTCTCATTGAGCCTATTTAACTAATTTAGCTCCATATCTTTATGTGAATCAACTTCAGTTAAGCGAAACATTGGTTCTAAGAATTCATATTATGATTGCAATAATTAGTATATGTATCTCTACACGTTATACTAATTTATCGAATTTTATTTTTTGGTCTAAATCTTAAACTCACATCTCGATTTGTAAGAGACTCACATAATCATCAAATTATTGATCAGGTAATTTAAGGCATTTAATTCATAATAAAATCAACACATAAATAAATAAATCACATAAATCAAGAATTAAAAAAAATAAAGAATCACAAGTCGACTATATTGTTTTCCCTAATATAAAAATTAGTTATTCATACCGTAAAAATAAAAACACGCAAAAGTGGAAATAAATCACAAAAAATTGACCAAACTTGAAAATTTCTGGCATTTGCAGTCCCCTTCCTTTCCTTTCCCCTTTTTTTCCCTTCTTCTTTTCTCTCTCTTTCTTATTCTCTGTGTTTTTTTCTTTGCCTTTGACTTTTCCCACTTTTCTCTCTTTCTCATTTTCTTTCTCTCTTTTTTTTTCTTGAAAAATTATTGGTGTACATAATATATGTACTGTGGGCTCCACCCCATGTGAGGGTTATGGACACCCCTATGTACATATATCATGTACACATAGCACATCCATTTTTTCTTTCCTTCTTTTCTATTTTTTCTTCTGTGCGTTTCTCCTTCTGCTTCAGCGTCGTTCCCCTTTTACGTGTCTCTTCTCCTCTTCCTTCCTTCCTAGGTTTTTAATATATATATATATATAACATAAATTAGGTAGAATTTAATCCAAAAAACAATAAAATATCGTAATTTAGGGTTATGAATAAGTGTATAAACTACACTTATCATTCATGCATACTCATTAACAACTACCACATAAATGAATGCATCTGAACGTCAAATTAAATGGACACGCTCTAACCTTAATAGAGACAAAAGGTGTTATTGAAATTTTAGCGCATTCAACCAACAAATTTGCCAAACCATCTATTAATGAAATTGAAGAAATTATCTTGAAAGATTTTATTGATATTGTAGTATCATTTATATTAATATATACATTTAACACTTTGCAATTTAGCATAAATGTCATGAGATAATATGTCATATAGTATAAGGATATGCATTATCATATAAACTACAAGGCTTCTTTCAAATCATGCACTTCTCAATTGTCTGATTATTTGAGAATTAGAAACTTCATTCTATTTTATCAAAAGCAATCAATCTGTAAGGAAAAACAAAAATACTTAAAAACACACAAGATTAAAAGAAGTTGGTCTCAACGTAAAACTAAGTCAACTTTCGCGGCTATAGTAATTCATTGTGATGAAAAGAAGTTTATAGAGAAAATCGTACACCTATCTTTTCTATTGATGGTGATTAAAAGCCTAATTACGATTCGAGATAAACTAGGGAAAATCAAAATTTACAAGGATTCACATTTTTAAGATAAATTTTATAGGAAAACAATTTTCTAAACCGTTTTTAATGAAATCTTGGTTCGAGGGGGCCCCGAGAGGGAGGCTTCTTGTCCAGAGCCCACGACGACCTCACTAGAGCCGCACCCGACAAGGGGGCGCGGCCACCCATGTTGGCTTCGCTAGAATTTACACTTGCCATCGAGAGCCTGGAAGCTAGGAAGGAGGAAACTTGAATTGTAGAGGTGGAAATGGAACCTGGAAGAAGCCGGAAGGAATATGACACATGTTTATGAATTGGGCTTTTTTATGTTTTGGGCCTCCTTTTTAAAAAAAAAATTTAGGGCCAAATTCATTTTCATGGAGCGTGGTTCAATTGAAAATCAATTACCAAATCCATTACCCACCATTCATGTTAACCATTTCGGCAATTACATTTTCCAATTCGATGCAAACCATTCCTCTCTCCTACTGCCCTTCGAACTCAGCCCATGTGACCTGCCCTAGGATTTGTCGCTGCCGCCTACGAGTCATCATCAACGTAGCCTCTCCGGTCTTAGTGACACGGCCTCTCTGATCTCAGTGACGTAGCTTCCCTAGTCTCAGTGACTGTGAGCCACATGCCCCTCTCCTCTCTCTCTTTCCTTTTTTTTTTCTAAAAAAAAATAAATTCGGTTTTTGTTTTTTAATTCATTTGTTGATTTGTTATTTATGACTTATGAGTTGTAATTTATGTTTTATGAGTTATGAATGTGATTTCTGATAGATAATTCAATAAAAAATCCTTACATAGTTCCTACCTAAACGATTATTTGAGAATTTTGTAGATTATAAGTAATTTGAACAATTTTGATTGATAAATTGGAATCAAATTTAATTGATTTTGTTAATATAGCTCCCATTATTTGAAGTTATAATTTTTGGAATAGTATTTTTTGGAGAATGTGTGATTGAAAAAGAAGAAAAAAATTATGATCTATGTGTAACATTATTTTATTGACGAATGTGTGACTAAAAAGAAAAGAGAGAAAAATGTAATATAAATTTAATGAGAGCCAAACAAGAGCATATTAATGCATTTTTAATTAATTTTAATTGAAAAATGATTATTGGGGCTCTGTTTTTCAAGGTGTAATGTGTTCTTTGTCTTTGAATGGGGTATTTTGCAGATTATGAAATGATTTTTGCAATTGAAATGAAAGTCCATGCCTAGTTCTTCTAGTAATGGTGCATCTAATCCTGCCACTACTTCTAGTCGACTTCATGAGTTGTTAAATAACACAGAGAAGTCTCGAGCTCAATTTAATGTGGATGATCTTGTATTTGGTTCAGGGAAACATCCTCTATCGAGTCATATGATCTTAATATCAGAGATGATGTAAGGATAGCATACTTAGAGAAATGTCATTGTCAACCACATGGACATTACTTTCTAAGAAGACTGATAAGAAATGATAATAGGTGTTTTAGGAAAGAATGATTCTTTGAATTTTGTTAGTTAGGGTACAGTATAGAGAAGGATGCGGCTTATTGTTTGTATTACTACTTGTTCAAACCCGATAGAGGGGGTCAAAGGGGTGGACATGCATTCACTAAAATCGACTTTAGGGATTGGAAGCACAAAAAGACTTTGAATGATATGTCAGTCTTTTTGATAGTGCTCAAATCAAGCTTTCGCTCAGTGTACCAACTTGATGAATCAAAAGCAAAGTATCTCTTATGTTATTCTAGACAAATTAGTAGCAACACAAAAAGTTATAGGATGAGGTTAACTGCGGTGCTAGATTGTACTAGATTCATCTTGATACATGGATTGTCTTTCCATGGTCATGATGAATCAAAAGAGTCCCTTAATTGAGGAGATCTAATTGAGCTACTAGACTGGTATGCAGCTTGTTGTGAGAAAGTTAAGGAAGTAATATTTAGTTAGGCCCCTGGAAATAACTAAATGACCACCAAACATTTAAAATGATTTGGTTAACTGTTGTGCCGTAGAGACAACAAGGGTTATTATGAATGAGATTGGTGATTCTCTGTTTTAAATTTTGGTTGATGAGGCTCGTGATAATCTATAAGGGAACAAATGACAGTTGTTTTCTATTTGTGGACAAAAATGGGTAAGTGAAGTAGCGTATTTTGGGCATTACCATGTCATTGATACTTGTGCCCAATCACTAAAGGATGCTATTGATACAATATTTTCTACACATGGGTTGAGCATGTCTAACCTGAAAGGTTAAGGTTGATGGAGCAAGCAATATGTGAAGTGAGTTCAATGGTTGAAAGCTTTGATTTTAAAAGAGAACGCGTATGCTATGTATGCTTATTGCTTTGCTCACCAACTTCAGTTGTCAGTTGTTTTTGTGGCGCGTAGGATGGATATGCTTGGTTATTTATTTAACATATTTATTATTATTGTGAATTTGGTCAGTGCATCATGTAAGCGTATAGATGTTCTTCGAGTAAGTTATTATTTTGATGTTCTGGAGAAGCTTAATATTGAGGAACTTTATGGTGGTAGTGGTAAGTTTCAAGAAATGAGTTTAACGTGCCTAAATGATACTAAATGGGGCTCACATCTGTTGACAATTACTCGTGTTATTAATAAGTTTATTGCTATCATAGATGTTCTTGAGGATATATCAGAAGATAGAGTAAATTTAGAGTAGAAATCAATGGCCGAAAGACAGATGGACACTATGCAGAACTTCGAGTTCGTGTTCAGTCT
>CAIGRT010187392.1:0-19647 GCA_903798405.1 Fraxinus platypoda | reverse complement strand
GGGGGGGGGGGGGGGGGGGGCGGCCAGGCATATAGAAGAGAGTACATTTTCCCATAACAATTTCATGAAATATACATACCATCTTGTGTGGTTCAGAGTTTGCGTTTTCCCATGGTACAATGATGACAGCATTTAGAAGATTAATATCCCACACCAACTTTTGGCGATTTGATAAAACATAACTGCATAAAGAATGATATAAGAAGAAGAATACAACCAGGGGGGAAAATACAGATGACAAATCAAATGAAAATATATAGAACACCAGTTCTACTTAATCTAGAGCCATTTAATATCAAGAAATGTGTGACATACTCAATTTTTGACAGAAGTCGCGCATGGAGATTGTCAATGCCATTTAGCGATATCAGGATCTGCAACAATCAGTAACTGGCATGAAAACATGGTTTGACTACAAAAGGTTATACTCATTATCATCCATTAGGTTGCTCCAAGAACCTTATTGTCAGAATACTACAGTGAATTCTATCTTATCAGTTTGACTTGGCATCCATGAGACTATTAAATTAGAACTGGTTTTTTGTCAGGACTGAGTTCCATCTTATCAGTGTAAGTTGGCCTCCATAAGACTAACTTATATGTAGTAATTTGCCAGTAACCTTTCTGAAAGTGCTTGAGGCTTAACCCTTCCATTAGAACTCTGAAAGCTTACGCTCTAATTGCCCTTTGTCAAGGCTTAAACCTAGACTAACTCATATGCATGCCTTAGAGCACAAGCCTTGGGACATTGAGGCATGCAATCCTAATATCATGCTACCGACTCAACTTTTTGGCATAGATATATTTCATAGCCAAAGAATTTGAAGGATTTTCTAGATTGTTTTTAACAACGCCTAGTCCTAAAAGTGAAACAAAAAAAAAAAGGGAATTAGAGATTTCCACTTTAGTAAAAAAAAAAAAAAGGGAATTAGAGATTAGAAAAGAGAACAAGTGAACAAACCTTGTATGCCTTAATCCTTCATCCCTACAACTAAAGAGAAATTCCTGAATTGATGTTGCAACTTCCGGGCAGCACATATCAGAAGACATGCAACAGGGAACTTCACTCTTTTTCTTTCTTATATATTTTTTTTGTGTCCAAGTGTTTCGTTCTTCCCTTTTTTTGCATATTAAGTCAAACTAAGCATAGTTTATAAATAACTAGTCCGTTGTGTCATTTCTTTTAGATTTTTAGATCTAGCTGTAGATTAATGCTTTTGCATGTTGATCAATATTGGTACCAGGTAAGAAGCTTAATCCACCATCTTTAACCTAGGGGCCTCTTTAATATAATATCATATAGATTCACAACATATATTGTATTTAACCATCAAAACAGAGCAGAAGTTGAGAATGATAACTGTCAAAAGATTTTGCAGCCGTGAAGTCTTAAAGAACTCAAAAACTTGGATACACATAGGAAGAGCACGCCACAAGGCAGAAGCACACAAAAAAGCATCCTATTTATCCATATAAAGCAACTTTACATGATAGTTCTTTTTTTTTTTGAAGCAAAACACCAACACAGCTTTAGTGGGTTTTCAAACTCCACCAAGGAAGGCTGATGAGGGTTTGGATTCTCCTATCGTATATAAAATCAAACTCATGAGAACAAAAGTAAGGGGACATAAACCTGACCTCCCAAAAGCAAAACAATCAAATGCATGAGAGAATGAAATAAATGGAGAAGTACTACTTCCTATATAGAGAAATCAAGTGAGAAGCAAACTAAAGAAAAACCAACCTAGTAATAAGAGGAAAAAAAAAAACTCATCAAAAGAAGTCAACTAAAGAATTTTACGAGCATGAGGTTTGATAAATACACACAGATACATGCATGCACGTGTGTACTATTTATATTATTAGAATATTATTTACTTATGGCTAATTAGATATTTCCATGTAAATAATAGGTAGTTTCCATGTATAATTTGTATCCAAAATATCTTGTAACTTTATATAAAGAAGGGAAGACAAATGAGGAAATCATCCCGCAAATTATTGTCACGGTATTAGAGCCCTAAATTACTTACTCGTGCGTGTGATCTTCGTCACGGCAATTGCAGTTAGTAATTCAAGTCGTCGGTCTTCGTCTCGTGCCACCATCTTCGTCTTGCGTCGCCGGTCTTCGTTTCGCGTTACACCTCTCAGTTCGCGACGCCTTGAGGTGTTGGTCGCGGTTTTTTTTCTTGTTCAGTCCGACTGTTGATTCTTGGTCGCGGCAAATTTCCGGCGTCTCAGTGTTGGGTTGCCGGATTTCACAGTGTTGGGTTGGTGGTTTCAATTGAATTTTGATTTCAGGTTAACAATCGATTTCTTATTTGTGGATTGAGGTTGAAATTGGGTTGTGGTGTTATTGGGCCATTGATTTTGGGCCTCCATTATTTGCATAGTGTTGGGCAGGTATATTTTGGGCTATTGGACTTAATTTTTTGTTGGGCTATTAATTGAATAGTGTTGGGAAGTTATACTTGGGCTACTGTTTTTAATAATTTTTTGGTTGGGCTGAAATGTTTGGATTGGGCATATTTTATTTGGTTAAATTGTGATTATTTTTGGTTGGACCATACACGATTTCATTATGTCAACGGATAAGAATGAGTCTGTTTGCATCCGTTTTACTGGCAAGAACTATTCTTCATGGGCATTTCATTTTCAGTTATTAGTTGAAGGGAAAGGTGATCTATAGGGACATATTGATGGAAGTATTCCCCCTCCTGATCAAGAAAAGGAAAAATATCTTACTTGGAAAATAAAGGATTCTCGACTTATGGCTTGGAAAAATATCTTACTTGGAAAATAAAGGATTCCCACATACTCTCATCTTCGTCCCTTTGGTTGTGTTTGTTTTGTTCATTTGAAACCGCTTGAAAGAACAAAACTTACACCTCAATCTGTTAAGTGTGCATTTATAGGATATGGTGGGACTCAGAAAGGATGTGTCTGTTATGACCCTAAAGCACATTGGATTAGGATTTCCCGTAACGTTTTTTTTTAAAACAATCTTTCTTCATTTCCGACATTGCTGTCTCTCCGCCTGTGTTCTCTGTATTGGCTGATTTCCCTACAGAATTCTCTCGATACAAGCTTGGTCTAGTTTACTCTCGCGGGAATGTTGCACCGGTCACTGGTCCCGAGCTTCCTTCCCAGACACGTCTCCTTAAGTCCCTCTGATCCTCCACCTACGACATCAGATTCTTCACCAGATGATCTCCTACCTCCTGTCACTCTTCGTTGCACCTCTCGTGTTCCTCGACCTTCAGATAGGTGTGGTTTCTCTTCCCATAGCTCTTTGTCTGCTATTCTTGACTCGATTTCCATTCTTACCTCTTATAGACAGGCTATAGAACAAGAGTGTTGGCAACAAGCAATGAATGCAGAACTTGAGGCTCTTAACGCCAATCAAACTTGGGATATTGTACCATGTCCACCGAATGTGAAACCTATTGGGGAGTAAATGGGTATATTTGATCAAACTTCGTTCTAATGGTTTTCTTGAGCGCTATAAGGCTCGGTTAGTTGCCTTGGGTAACCGTCAAGAGTATGGAATCGACTATGATGAGACATTTGCTCCTATGGCTAAAATGACCACCGTTCGCCTCTTGTTATCTCTTGCTGCTTCTCAGTTTTGGTCTCTTCATCAAATGGATGTAAAGAACGCGTTTTTACATGGAGACCTCAAGGAAGAAATTTACATGAAACTTCCTTTTGGTAAGCCACTTCCCTCAGCTGACTCTGTTTGTAAGCTAAAACGCTCCTAGTATGGTCTTAAGCAGGCACCTCGGGCTTGGTTTGATAAGTTTCGTCACTCTTTTGGATTTCTCCTTTACTCAGAGTCAGTATGACGCATCTCTATTTTTTCACAAGAGTTGCTGAGATCCTTTTTTTGTTTATATATGTGGATGACATTATTATTTCTGGATCTGACCACAATCTTATTCAGAAGCTTCAGCAGCATCTTCACTCCGTTTTTCATATGAAAGATCTTGGACAACTTAGTTACTTTCTTGGCTTAGAGGTTCATACTACGTCGCATGGTATCTTCTTGAATCAACTTAAGTATATTCAAGACTTGATTAGATTGGCTGATCTATTTGAAGCCTCCTCAGTTGATACGCCTTTGAAACTTAATGTTAAATATTTGAAAGATGGAGATATTCTTCCTAATCCAACTCTTTATCGGAAATTGGTGAGTAGTCTCATATATCTCACCATCACATGTCCGGATATTTCATTTGCCGTTCATACTGTCGCAAGTTTATGGACGCCCCTCGTCAGCTTCATTTGGTAGCTGTTCGTCGCATTATTCGCTATCTTATTGGGACTCCTCATCATGGACTTTTCTTCCCTCGGGGGTCGTCTCTTGAGCTCACAGCTTATAGTGATGCTGACTGGGTGAGTTGTCCAGATTCTCGTCGATCTACTGCTGGATGGTGTCTTTCTGGGTGATGCTCTCATCTCTTGGAAATGTAAGAAACAGGAATGTGTTTCTAAGTCCTCCACTGAGGCTGATTACCGAGCTATGTTCGCTGCATGTTCTGAGGTTGTGTGGTCTTCTAGCAGAACTTGATTTCTCTCAATCACAGCCTACGCCTCTCCATGATGACAACACTAGTGTTATTCAGATTGTGGCCAATCCTGTGTGCCATGAACGCACTAAACATATTGAAGTGGACTGTCATTATATTATATTCGGGATGCCATGACTCCAAGGTCATTGCTCTTCCCCATGTTTCCACTACTCACCAAGCTGCAGATATCTTCACCAAATCCCTAACTCGACACCGTCATAATTATGCTTGTGACTCACTAACATCAATTTGAGAGGGGTATTAGTATATGGGTGATGCTACACGTACATAATGAAGTATCCATAACGGTGTCCACCCCCTCACATGGAGGGGGACCCACTTCGGATATATTATATTTTATTCGAATGGGTCCCCTTCCATGTGAGGGGGTGGACACCGTTATGGTCACCTCATTATGTACAAGTAGCATATTTCTTAGTATATTATTAGAATATTATTTACTTATGGCTAATTAGATATTTCCTTGTAAATAATAGGTAATTTCCATGTATAATTTGTATCCAAAATATCTTGTAACTTTATATAAAGAAGGGAAGACAAACGAGGAAATCATCCCGCAAATTATTGTCATGTACTTACCCTTTCCTGCTGAAAGCTCAAGTGTTTCAAGACATGAAAATAATCCACAATGTTTCTAAGAAACTCAGAATCACAGATCACCTCAGTTGGATGAAGTATAACCTGAATACAAAAGTTACTAGTCAATCAACCCCAGTCAATAATCTCCAAAACAAGAATAAGGAGAAATAATGGTGAAAATTACTGAGCTCCAATTTTGGAACAGCTAAAACTCTTAAGAGCTGAGGACAGAGTGACTACCTTGACTGATAAATTAACATCAGAATTTGTCGGGGAAAGGTCAATTTTGATACTCAGAGAAGGCTGAATTTCAAGAAGATTTTCCTCAGAATAGACCTGCAGCAAATAAGGGCAATGAACTATTGATGAAAGATGTCAGAAACAATTAAATCTACAACATTTGTTTATTAATTGCAGGCATTTCTAAAATATGTGATCGTTTCAGTGGAAAAATAATAATGAAAAACAAATTGGCTGTTTGCAACACCAATCATTTAAAGTCTAATCAGAATGTGCATCCAGCAAATACATGAGAAACAAAAACACAAGGACTTTACATGATGTATACTCTTGTAAAATTGACCCTCTAGACAGAGCATGCTCTAGTTTGCAATTGGTGTATCCTGATTAAAATTGTAGCAATTTTACGCTATATTATGGTCAAAGCTGCACTACATTGGCAAAGTTCAGGGTATGACCATAGTATCTTGAATCCATGAAATCAGAATTTGTCATGCCACTGTGATGCTGGTAATGTAGACTACTATCATGCTTCCAACTATAAATATGCAGTTGTGCAGTTTCAAAACTCGTTGAGAGGAAAGTAGAAAGACCAGTTGCCATGGGACTGGATCAGTGAGTGGTGCATTGCATCAAACTTATAACAATATATACAGCACTCAATAAGAAATAAGAACCGCAATAAAATTATTTAAAACCATCGAACCACCTTCTTACTATTGGATGCCCTTTAGAAAACACTACCCGTGTGCAAGCAAAATATTCAGAAGACAGCAATAATATTCAGAAGACAGCAATATATTTTAAAACAAACAAATATTTTGCTTTCCAGAATTCAAAGAAATTACAAAACTCTGTGATATTAACGCTCTGGAAAATGGAATACCAGTACCCTATTAAATATACGACCTCCAGAGAATATTAAGCAGATGCACTAGATGGCAATTATCTTAGCTCTTCATTGATCACACAATCAACACTCAGTAGTATGCTAAAATAAGAAGCCATGCACTCATAAAAAGACAGTCGATCGGTACCAACACTTATCAAAGCATCCCTTATTTTTTTGTATAAGCATTTGTCATGGTATTGGATTTTCACGTTTAGCATCCATGTTTCAAAACATTTCTCATGGAAGATAGAATTAAATTAACATATATAAGACTGGAATAAATTTATACGAACCTTTTTTGTTAATAAAATAAATTGATTGTTACATGGATTAAGCAACTGCACAGACTTGACTGAGGCAGTAACTACTCCAGATTTCTCCCAGAGCTTGCCCTCAACAGAAATCTCATCTAGCATCACATTGGCAATAGCACCGCCCAAGTCCCTAAGTATGATAGATGTCAGAATTTCATTATATACATCCTTAAATGGAGGATAAATAAAACCAAAGATACAATTCCAGTACTCGTGCAACCCAGCAAAAAATACTAATGATGTGTAATTATTATTGCTGTTGTTTATGATTCTGATGATGTTGTTAATATTATTACAATTATTATATATTGGAATATCAATTGCGCTCATATTTATCACTATAGGAATTGGGTTAAGCTTTCCCCAGCTCCTTCTCGTCAATGGACTTAATGCATTAATAACAGCAATAATGACTGCAAATTATATGTCAGTAACAAAATCCACTTTGGGATCTTATTGAACAAAAAGGGTGATATTGTTCCTCCATTGATCAAGAATTTCGATTTTCGGGAAGTATCATGATCATCCAATAAGAAGGGTTTCCATTTTTTCAAATGAACAATTTGAAGACCTATTGATTCTAACAACTGATTGCAGAGTTGATCATTCGGACCTTTCAATTCATAGATGTAGATTTCGGACCTATGAATGGGGATATTAAACTGAAGAAATTGTGATATATAATAATGCAAATCCCAATAGTAACATGCAAAGAAACAATAAAAAAGTATAGATCTCTAATAAAATGCCAGCATTGATAGCTACTAGTTACCAGATGCCAGAAGGAAGATCAAAATCTCAGCTTAGTAACACAATCAAAATGCAAACTAATTGAACATGTGGGATCATCAAGTACTATAAAGGAAAAAAAGAGATGCAGTGGAAGATATATAAGAAGAGATGCAATCTGCATTCGAGGCACTGTGGGGGGAAAGAACAGTATCCATGATGATCTTATGAAGCACATAACTGAAAAATTGCACATTGAAAGCAAATGTTTTGTTAAAGGTAAAAGCTTGCATTATGAGACACGAGAATGCATTTCCGGATATCTGTCACAAACAGTTTAATATATAGCCTCCTCTACCTTCTTGTTGATAACAGAAACACCAGCACAGGTCATAATTTTTTCAACACATAAAATAAACTCTAGACATGTAGTGTTTTTAAGGTTCTAGAAGCCCTAAAAAAATCAGTAACTACTTCAGTGCAGGCACTGATATCTTTGAGGACTACTTGAAGTAAGTGAGGAATAAATATAAAATTCTATTAAAAGTTTCTTCCAAAGTACAAGAAATTAGTCACATACACACTCAGAAGTGTTGCACAAATTTCACGAATGTTGAACTTGATTGAAGAGAAGAAAACTTCATCCATCAAGGAAACGTCACCATTTAGTAAAGGAGAAGGATGGAATTTTGTCGCCTCATATATATCCTGCACAGATAAAATTAAGATTCTCAGAAAGAACAAAACTATCAAAACAATTTCACACCACCCCTTCTAGACATCATTAATAAAAGCCAAGGCCCAAAGGGAAATTCATACCTTTATTACGTCATCGGAAATAACACCTGAAAATTGGCTAGAATCATCTGTTCCACCAGCACCAAGCATCCCACGGGACAACCAGTTTAACCATCCACGGGGCTTGCTGGGAAGACGACTATCTTCCAGAGATTTTTCAAAAATTACAGCATTGCTTTCTTGGCTGGAGGGTGAATTCACTAGAAAATCCTAAAAATAAGAGACTAACATTCACAAAAAGCTTTCTGTTCAATTAATTCAAAATCAAAATAGACATTTTTATTATTTTTCGTTCGTGCTTTTATAGGAGGGAAGCAAATTGGTATTAGATAAAAAGTAAGGCTTCGATAGAGCTTAGCGGCCAAATATACCAAAAATATAAAGATAACAACCAAAGATTCAAATGTAAGAAACTAACTGGACCAGAACTCGACTACAGTTTCTGAGCATGCTGAGCATCATTCTTACCTCTAGCTCACGTTCGGCCATAGATCTGTAACCCAAGATGTCATCTATATCAGTTGCTTTCTCCATTTCCTCCAACTCCTTCTGGACATCTTCTTCTATCACCTGATGATCACAATTAAGTTAGACAAAGAGAATGAGAGCAAGAGATAAAATTGATGAAGTAACTGCAAAATTGAGGGTGGAGGGGAAAGTTTCATCAGGCATCAGCCAGCAGTAGCAATTCACTCTGATATTGAGATGAGGCAGCATTAAGGGAAGGATGAATACCATCAACACTAGAGCTCATCTTCTGAAAAGATACCAATCTTAACAAACTGTTCATAGTTAGAATGCCTACTTTAGATCAAATGGCAGGACAGATTCGAGAGGATTACATAATTGATACATTACAAGCTTTATCAAGATACTCTTCGTATTCTTCTAGAAAAGAATTATCATTTTGTCAGGAAGTTTAGGTGGAATCTATATGAAATTTTGGAGATGTTTTTCTCATTCTGTATTTATTTTGCGTGCATATGCTCTCATATGGATACTTCGGAGTCTGTTTTTCTGTATCTTGCAGCACAGAGGCTGAGCTCCCAAGTTACTTTCTATTCCAAAATATATTTCCTAAATAAAGGGTAACTAGCATATGCCAAAGTCTGCACTTAAAGGACTCAGCTGATTCACTATCACCCCAGGCAAAATGCTGGATTCTGATCTACTGGCCCAAAATACTTAAGCCCATGGTGACAAGCATGAGCAGCTGATATCCTTCCATTTACATAACTGCCACAGAACTCATGAGGGATGGCAGGAACAAACACAACTTAAATATATCACATCATCACCATTTCAAATTCATGGCCTACTCCACAATCCCAAATTGCCCAAGTGGATAGCATTATGAAGTTGGCTCTAATAGCACTTATAAGGACTTGGGTCACTACAAAATATACTAAAACCCCCACAAAGGAGCAAACCAAATTATTTACATGACAGGTGTTAGAAAGATATCTATTCACTCACTCTTTTTGTTCCATCCAAAGAAGTCACATAATGAAACACCAAGGCTTTTTAATACCAAGAAAAGGGAGTCGACTATACAGTGATTCAATAAAGCAACTAAGTCCGGCATCACCATCGTCACTCAAAATACAAAGATTATAATGTTCCACAACTCTACAGAAACTTCACATCCTCTTCTATCTCTTTACACATGAAGCATGAACCAATTTATACACATCCTTCCATGCCTGCTCAAATTGTCAGCTGTCAACATAACATGCTCAGTTCAGAAAAATCATACCATAAACCTTCCAAAAAAAATCTCTGCCACTTACTCACATTAGTAGGTGACACAATGATTCTATGGAGATTAATCTTTCCTAGCTCCTTTCACACTGCCTTTTGGACTCTTTGCATTCAACAATAAACTCACATCCATACTATACTGCCATTGGATATTCAGTGTGATAGAGAGCTCTTTAGTTTCTTGATATGACTTGAATTTTCTGAAATTTTGTACAGGACACCTCGTCCTCTTATTATATAAACTCTATAGTACAGACACTTCTACTAGGGTAGCGTGTCCGTGTTCGACACGCGTTAGATACCGACACTTCTCAAACACTCCGCCATGATTTTTTTAATTCTTTATCAAAATATATAATATTTTTAACTCAAAATTATTATTAAATAACAAATAAGTATTCATATTTAAAAGATTTCGATAAGAAAAATTAATAACAAGTATAAAACTAAATTTATACTATATAAATGAAGAATTTTAAAAAATTTAATCAACGTGTCGACGAAGTGTCGTGTGAGTACTTTTTTGAAAAATCATTTGTCGCCGTGTCTGTGTCGGTGCTTCATAGTATATAACTTTAGATAAACTTTATTTGAATCAAAATAAAACACACCCACCCGCACACATACGCTTGGTCATATACATGTGTGTGTTTGTTTCTGTGTGTGTGAGTGTGGAATTGTCCTCACCTGATCCTGTTTGAGGCATTTCAACTTGATCCTGTACAAGCTCACGTATTTCCGTCGACAGTTTCTGTCACAAAAGTTCAAAATTTGAACATTTGCATTTTAGAGAAGGACAAAATGTCAATCACAACATGTCAAATATGATAAAATTGATAAGCAACCCTCAGTCATGTACATGGCATGCATGCATGTAGAACATTAATTGGAATGAATGCCATTTAAAGTAAGGCAGTGCGACAAAATTTAATATATCACCTGCTGAAAAGAAAAAAAGAGAAGAAGAGAAAGAGAATGAGGTTTCGGGGCAGGAAAAAATAAGGAAGGGATTAAGAAGGATCAATTTGGACAGATACATTACAACGTAATATGAGGTGCATTGACAGGTCTTGAAGAGCTTAACTTCATAGTTTGACAAATATACTGGTAAGGACACTTCTCGAACAACTGTGGGAGCCTTGTTAGCATTACATGCACTTGGGAAATAAATGCTGGCATTGATTAATCTATTCAAACTAGCTAAATTCATGAACACAAATCATGACGCCATTTCTGACCAAGCAAGATCATGGTCACTATTCTGATTTAGACTTCACAACATCAAGTAAAATTCAAATATCTACTAAATGTGCTCAACTAAACATGACTTTCTCGTCCTACACCATCAAGTATTCAAATGTATAATGGGTCTATACACGAAGATCAACTTCCCTCGTGCTTGTCTCTAATTCCTTCCGTCTTTCCTTGCATCACATTTGTTGTGACCTTCCAACCACTTGTGCTCCCATTATTTACCCAACCCAAACTTTCTCACTCCATTATATCTATTAAAAATTCAAGATGATGCAGCTAGTTTACTTAAATTATGCACCTCAAAAGAAACTCTCATTTGATAAAAGTTTCATTCTAAATAGATTGTGATTTAGATAAATAATGTATGATATAATGATATTCCAAATTATCATAAGCAAAATGAGAAAGAGAAAAGGAAGGCCACCTCAAGATGCAAGGATGGTGCATATCTGACAAAATGTACTAGACTAGATGTGCAAATCACTAAAACGTGTATTGCAATTGCAATTGCAATTTTAGAAAACAATGATGCCATGTCTAGTTGTCAGCATACCAATAGAAGAAATTGACTATTTCATAAAAAATAAAAAACTTACAGACGCTCTCCTAAATATTTCCAAGAAGTTTTCCTCAACCTCCTTCGAACATCAGAAAGAACAGATTGTTGAGCATATTGCCACCATGCGATTTGCCACCCCTTGAGCTTTCTATCTAAAGGAGTCCGCCAAGGACGATAACGTCCATATCTACAACGTCAAAGAGAATAAACTAGTACAGAACCATCTATAACAAGTATTTGTTACCACGGATGTTCAAATCCGTATCAGTTAATGGATATATCGAGTTCAAAACAATTGAGAGGAATTTTAAAAAAACAAAGAGAGAGAGTAGTACATTGGAAGACATAAGAGACAAAGTTGTATAGATGGTGCCCATCATTAAACTTTTGAATAGTCTGTCTGTTTTTCTCCAGGGGATGTACACAGGGTTCATTATCACACCTTTACGATCAGTCTAGAGAAACTCCATTGGTTATTTTCCAGTTCCATCAGCGAAACTTCCAGTCTAAAATTACTAGTGCTATTTTTCATCCCTAATGAGTACCATCGTTGAAGGTGTACTTTCTTTTTTATATCTTAAAAAAGTAATATCTTTGTGAGGCATACGCTTCTGTGCACTGACTTCTTAGCAGCTAACTGAATCAGCACCTATACAGGAGCAAGCACCTTTAGGGGTTCGAGTTATAGGTAACAATGGATAGCTTCACTCCTGTATCTGGAGCCTCTTTACGAAGAGGATGAAGTTCAAATGAAAATATTTCGCTATAATAAAGCCATTTTGTGCAACTATACTATAGCAAAGACTACATTGAAATACCAAAGGAAGACCTCACTATCCCTAAATAAAGATCATGAGATTGATTTTCATCATCTATTGCAATTAATCCACCTTAAAGCACAATTAGACCTCGAAGTTAACCTCTTGGATCTATCCACTCTACATCTAGAGATGCACAAACTGTACATCAAATGAACACGTATGACATGGTCCAGATGAACAAGCAATAACAATAACAAGCTAACCCTTACCTATTAAAATTGAGATCAACAACATAAATCCTTTATAATCACTCATTCAATCCTACACTACATTTATTAAAAAAAAAAATCAAATATTTTCTAATCACATCAGACCATGTGCATGTTTGCTTTCATTATAATCTCCTTATAATTCATAGGATCCACAACTATTATCCACTTATTCACCACGCATTTCTATCATATTATAATTTAGCAACATATATTGAAACCCAAACAAGCACCATTTTGGTTTGGTAACCCTCCTCTTGTTGTTTTATTATGATCGACACCCCTCTGATAAATGAAAGCTTCTTTAGGTCAAAGCAATACATAGTCCAACCACAAAATTTGTGATTCCCTCAATTTATCCTCAACTGCTACCACTTTAAAATGTTTACGCATATACCCATTTCTTATTGTATCCGTCTAGTATTGTCATGCATAAACTTAACATACTTATTTTTGCTTGGTTCATCGTATGGACATTTATCCTTTAGTGGCCAAACACTCGGTTCCATAAAGCCTAATTGGTCTGATAACCATTCTGTAAAGTTGTCTTTTCTTTTAATTTGACGGGTATCTAAGATCACGTGAAATTTCTGTAACAGTTCTCCATTTTATACATCCACTCTATTCCTTCACCATACATCTTCTTCAAGTCTTCAAGTCCTCCTGTTCTAATCATCAAGTCTAAATACCTAAACAATCACTCTTTAGCACATAATGATCTATTTGACTCCATTTTATCCTTATTCCAATTATCATTAAAAGGACATCCTATTTACTATATGTTATTCTCTATTTAAAACCTTCTGGTTTTAACGGCTTCCTGGCTTTTCAAGAATATTGACCCTATCCACTAGATTTTAGTGTGCTTAATAATTGTCATTTCCCTGTACAGATTTTAGTACCAAAGGCCCAACCCCAAAGAGCGAATAGTTCTTTGATTTTCGCAAGTATCACCATGCATTTTGATCCCTAGGGATTCACTTCTATGTCAAATTCCATTTAAGGAGAAGCCAAAAGTACCAGTTATCTCCCTCTGCCATGCTTTTCGATAGCATCCAAAACTCGCATCATTTTCATGTTTGGCAGGGTCGCAAAACCGCTAGGGGAGTGGCTCTGGGTGCTTCCCACTTCTCCTTGTTCTTGTTCCTAACTCTTCCCCAAGTAGTTTCCCAATGTATGGAACTTTTCGCCCTACTCACCACTCTGATTCTTCTTGGGTAGGAAGAAGATAAGAAAAGGCGAAGCATTCTCTACCGTTGAGGTCTATCTTCCTATCAGAAGAATCTCGGTGGCCAAACTTATTCCAATTTCGAGATCTCGGATCATATCGGTATATCATAGAATTTCAACTCGCTATATAACTGATATCTCCCTCCTAGTCTTGTCAATTAAAACTACATCGTTGACAAATAATATTCATTAAGCGACCTCCTGGTTCCATGGTCTGGTAAAGATGGAGTTCAGGTGCACAAGGATAGGTGGTGTCAGAAGTAGAAGGGGGATGGGAATGAGGGAATTTCGAGTTTTTCTATTTTTCTAATCAAGTTTTATGTTGGTTCTTAGTCTATTTAATTGTTATCGTTGGTCAGAGAGTTCAGGTGCCGAACACTGGTTGAAGAATTCAAGATTTATCATTTACATGCAATCAAGGAACAATTTTTTGTTTATAGCTGTCAACTTTTTTTACATTTACCTCTCTTTTTGGTTTTTGGTTTCTCTCTCTTTTGGGTTCCCTGATCCTTCATAACTTCACATGCTAAAAGAACCTCTTACTGTCAAGACTTCTGCTTATGTTTGGTGGTACAGCTTAATAGGCAATCTTGATCACTTTTGGGAGTAAACTGACTATAGATATTGATACTTTAGAAATTACCTTGTGGATAAAAGAAAGGAACTTATAGGGCCGAAACATGGAGGGTAAAATAACATGAACTGCATACATTCAATTTGCACAAAAATGTAAATCAGTAAGAATAATCGAAACTAAATGTAAGATACTATAACTTTCAGACATGAGCTTCAGTGACAACCAAGTTTAGTCTTGAATTCAGAACAATGAAAGGAAGTTTTGAATCATCCAATCACTAGAAGTTTTTAAAAATTGTGGAAGCAACAAAGATGCAGCTTACAATTTCAGTTTTAGATACACCATTAACAGCATAAGCGTTACCGAGGCCAAAAATGATAACATTAACTGTACTTACGTCTCTCTCAATTGACACAAAGATAGATAATCGTACAGAGTTAAGATCTGCTGAAGCTGAACCTCATTCATAGACATGACCTACAAAAGCGGCAGCTAATGAGACGTTTCTCAAAAGATAAGAAAAGAACTCATTGCTCAAAAATGCCTGTGAACAACAAACGAACCACCCCAGTGAAATCAACATTGATGGTATACTGCGGAGCATCTTTCTCGAGTTTCCCTGATCTGTTCACCTACAAAAGAAACACTACGATCTCTAGTAATTGAGAGATGAGAAACATCTAACAAATTATTTGATCTCTTATATCCTACCTATCTCACAGAGAAAATGAGAATCAAAACAAAAAGAATGTGCAAGACTGGAAAGGATGTTCTCTACAGCATTAATACTGAAAGATATCCAATCAGACAGTTCAGCAGAAGATGAGAAGGCCAATTAATGTTCTATTGCTTTAGTGCTAAGCCAAAAGTTATAGCCAAACGGGGGAGAGGACTTATTCATGTAGCCAACCCAAATACTATGATGGCTATGAAGTTCAGCAGAAGAGGAAAAGGCCAATTAATGTTTTAGTGCTTTAGTGCTAAGCCAAAAGTTATAGCCAAATGGGGGAGAGGACATATTCATGTAGCCAACCCAAATACTATGATGGCTATGAAAGTTTAGGTTGTGGTTTTTTTCATGAACTTTGTCATTTTATGACAGTTCTAGATTCTCTGGCTTCCTAAGTATTCCTTTTCTTTCTATGGTTCTTTTCTTCGATTGTGGCTGTTTAATTATTTGCCTCTCATCCTACAATCATGAGTTCCTGGTCCCAAATCAAATTTATCGACCCAATTGTCATAGTCACTGTTTACTTCACTGTTCATCAAATTCTGCCATGATGAGTCTGAAGACTCGGACCAATCGAACAGTTACTGTTTATTCCACTGTTCAATATCGGTATAGCCAACCCCAAATTTATTGGGAAGAAAAGCTTAGTTTCTTGTTTGTCATTGCCTCATTGGTGGTGGTGCTAAGCCTCATATAATCCTAATCGTGACAGTGATAACAACTTACTTTTGACAAACTACGATATACTTTTGCTGAAATTCTTATTGAACCTTTGTTGTTTTCCTTAGCAAAACATCAACACAGCCTCAGTGAGTTTTGAGGCCCACCAAGGATTATTAAGGAACTTACAAAGAAAGATAAGAACATAAAAAAACTTGACGCGTTCAAATTCTTTAAGCTTCTCCAAATCAGTTCTTACATTCGGAGATTTGTTCTAACTTATTGGATCAACCTGTTTGATACACCATTCATAAACTGATTCCATTAAATGTCGTTTAATTGGCTTACTAAGTCCATTAATTCTTAGTCTGAAACTTGATCATAAACCCAGCACATTGGCCTTGGTATATATTGAACAGCCCCCCTCACCTTTCACCTTCTCTCAGCTATATGCTAACTTGAGACAAGAATATATGGGCACAAAATTCTACCACCTAAATCTCCTGTCCGATTTATCGGGCAACACATATCATGCACTAATTGTCTGCAAGTTAACATTCGTGAACAATATAACACAACCAGAATGTGCTTACCGACAGAGACACAGATACATCCAATGGAGCTAACATACAGATATCAATATCCTGTCGCTTGGACTCTGCAAAGCTCTCTGAACTCAAATCGTCAACACCTTGGAAAGTATTAAAATAAAATTCTAAACCCTGAACTTCAATCAGTTTGTTAACTTGACCAACTCTAACTTTTGCAATAGAAGATCTGAAAAAAGATTACACATCAATCAAAAGATGAAAATTAGTAACTACAGAACTGGAAAGATAGAGATGGTGAAAATAATTTATATCGCATCAACTCTTGAAGCTTTCTACACAATATCTGAAAGTGATCAATTGTACAGGAAACATGTCATTTTCAAGATGACTGGTAAAGTATTCTAATCAACATATTAATATGAAATATAAAGGCTTTAATTCATCTATATGCCAAGTACTTGAAGCAAAACTATATGCACAAAATAGAAGTAAATTCAACATAAGGCTAAAGTACAAAAAAAAAATGTTGCATACACAGAATAACCATCTTCTCTGTAAGCTTTAGGCGTTGTACGGAGGATTTTGTTCGTTCATGATTTCAAAACGTAAAGGCACACCAACGTCTCACATAAAGCCACAGAAAATAAAGTGATCTTGGCATGACAAGAACTTCAACTAGACCATAATATATAGCTAGATATGTATTGCTAAAGACAAAAAATATCATTATACAAAATGAAGAATCAAGCCAGCTAAAAATTGGTTTCTTCGAGGCAAGGCTGTTTGTCCTTTTGTCAAGATCTTCTTAGAATTACAATGGAGATAAAGGGCACTACTTAAAATTGTTTTACGTTCTATTGCATGGACATATTTTCATGCATAATTCATTTTTTTAATATTTCAATGACATTAAATCTCCTCCACTTGTCTATATGAATAAAATTTTGCATCCTTGGCAAAAGCAACAATAATATTACCATGTCACGAGTACAACAATAAACCAGGGTCAAATTAGAGATCCACATACTTGTCAATAAAACAGCAAAAGGTGTGTCTAGACAATGCAGACATTAGAAATGGATATAAACAAGCTACGTAAATAAAGTTTTGGAGGAAGTATACCCGACAGGATTTTGCTTCATAATTGTAAGACTTTCAAACTTTAATCCAAATGTGGTGATTGCCTGGAAAACATCAAACATAAAAGAGTACAATTGTTTGAATTCCTCGTACAACTTTCAGCAAATACATTTGTGGAAGAAAAAATATACATCATGATAACATGAGAGTAAAGGCTGGAATATCCGGGTTTTAAGGCTTCATTTCCTCCACTATTCCACCTAGATTTGTTGGAATATATCAGAATCTAACGCTTCATATTCTCCTTTATTCTCTCCATCATGTGAGGAGTTATTTTTGTTGTATATTAAGCATGTCGTAAATGACAGGAGTGATTTTAGGTGATTGAAGCAATTTTAATCGAAATCTCTTCATAATAAAGAGAGCATAAACAATCTATCGAATTTGATAGTTACCATTTAGGATTGCTACAACTTAAAGAAATTAACCTATAATTGTACCAATAGGAGCCAAAAAAATCAGATGCAAAGAGTTGTCAAAGACCTCTCGATTTTGTAGTCTTTAAAAAAGAAAGTAACAAACCACAGCAGCTCAGAAAGTGCTAAAATTTCAAGGTTCTGTAACATGCGCACTACTAAATAGCGCAAGCAAAACCACAGGAAGTACAATATCTAAGTCAAAGGCTGTTGAAGGCAAGGTGGACACAAAGGGAAAACTCTGAATAGAGGTTGATTTATTAGCACGCCACAACTGCCACATACAAATTTCATTAACATGAAAATATTTTTTTAACTTCGTAGTTCCAAAAGAGGCCAGCCACATACAGATTTCATTAACATGAAAATAATTTTTCCACTTCGTAGTTCCAAAAGAGGCCACATTTGTGGATTCCCAGAAAATTGATGCATAACTCTTTACTTATCAAGAAAATGCTACCAAACTTTCTAGCACATTTCAGAAGCCTAAACTTCACTCCAACTCAAGAAAATAAATTGACAAAAATTCATGAATAATCATGATATATTAATACTAATATCAGTGCCCAGAGAACGACCAAACTGCATAAATTCTTTAATGGAAGAAATACCGTTGCCATCAGTGTATCACGGTACAAGACATGGACATTTCTGATGGATACTTGGATGTTGTCAAGAACCTGGGAAGAGAGACGGAGAGAAGATTAGAAAAAATATAACGACCGCAAGAACTTACAAATCTATATTTGTTTCTAGCCAATGTGGCATAGCTCAAGTGACAAATGGTCATTATTAATCTTCTAGGATTGAACTCCCATTGCAAGTTAGAACTATTTGAATAAGCTTACAAGTTTCTTCTCCCAGTTTAATTGAGTTTCGGTACTGGATATATTTTGTGTCCAACTATCAGTTGCTTCTATTGATTAAATTTAGTTGTATAATCCTCCATTAAACTTTTCTTAATTTACACATAATTCACTCGAGATAGATAAATGAAATGCAGAAAAAATATATATTTCTAATAATAGAAAAGAAAAAACTGTGAGGTATTAGTAATCAACATTGACCAGCTACCTTTGCGGTGATGTATGAAATAAATGATTTACCAGCCTGGTTGTCTGAAAAGAAATAAGCCGTTACATGAGCATCAATGAAAACAAGCAGTGAACGTTGAGAAGGAATTAAACTTCTATTGTTCCACAAATTGAATTGATCAACTTCAAATCCGAATGGATGCAACCAACACAAAACAATGAATGCAAAATTTCATCTGCAATAATCTAACTGCAACTATGACCCAGGATAGGCATCTCAAATATAATTAACCTCACAAAAAAATCATTTTAAAGACCCTTATTAGTGTAATTTATATATTCTGACACAATTTCTTAATTATGCTTCTAATAGATTCCCGATTTTTCACTTGAATCAGTGAAATGGTAACCCTGATTTGCAAAGAAAATCTATCTATTTATTGAAGATTTGTTTGAGCCCCATTTTTCAGAAGAATAGGTTTTGTAATAATGATTTTTTTTTTTTGGTGAATATGCTGTTAAAATATAGAAAAAATAAATTGGATTTACGTATAAATTATT
>CAIGRT010187380.1:0-14197 GCA_903798405.1 Fraxinus platypoda | reverse complement strand
AATTTTGATGCAAACGAATGTCAAATGAACACTAAACTTTGATGAAAAAATGATTTTTTAGGAAACATTTTTTTTTTCATTTTTTTTTTACTTTTTGGCAATGGAAACAAATTTTATAACAAAGTTTGGAAAAAATTATCACTTTAATGGACAATTTTGATGCAAACGAAGGCCAAACGAATACAAAATTTAAAAATTTTCTGGGTGGAAAATTAAACCAATCAAACACACTTAATTAACAATTCCCTGCAAAATAATTTGTAGGCAATTATTTTTTCTGTAATTCATTTTCTTTCCACTCATTTTCCACAATTGCAATCAAGCGGACCCTAAATGTACATACACAATTTTTTAATCACATATTTCATCAATATTTATTAATTTTTTTATAAATTTTTGTCAAACAACCCTTTAGTCTTATAACAAAAACTCATGTTTGACAACCATTTTTATAGAACTTTGTCCTCTCAAACTTATTTTCGAATAGACATTCTTATTATAAAATATTCTACACGTAATCCTGATTTTTTTTCCTACTTTTAATCACATGTTCTAAAAAAAAAAAATCATTATTCTAAAACTTATTTTCTCCAAAAAACTCTTTTTAATGATTGTCAAACAGGGGCTTATAGTTAAATTCACTTGTTTTACCGATTCCATTTTTGGAAAAAATGAGTTTTAGTTACAGTGAATTTTTTTTTTTTAAATGTATGATTAGAAAGTAAGAAATATTTTTGAATTTACTGTAAAATTATTTTATAGAAAAAATATATAGATGAAAATGTGTTTTGAGAAAAAAAAAAAAAATTATAGAATAAGGCGCCGTTTTTGAATATCATCAATTTAAGCCCATCCCAGCTGTCCACCGCCACTGGCCTGATCCAATCCCCAGCTTTTAAGCACCAGTGCGCCACAGTGCGGGGGGTCGCTCAGCAGCGTCCGCCATGGCCACAAGAGATCATTACTCAAAGAAACCACCTACCTCCGCCACTCCACTGTCCACTTCTCGCCTCATTCTCGCTCTACTCTGCCTCGCCTCTCTCTTTATGTGTTTCTCTCTCTTCAAATCCGACAACGCGCAATCTCCAGCGTTAAACCGCTCGGCGATGTCGAAGAATATTAACTATAGAAATTGTAATTACACGGATGGTCGTTGGATCTACGATCCGAATGTCAGATCTCCGCCGCGATATGACAACACCTGCAAGGAGATTTACAAAGGGTGGAACTGCCTTGGCAGTAACAAGTCGAACGCCCTGGATATTGTCAAATGGCGCTGGAAACCCGATGGCTGTGATCTACCGCAGTTCGATCCTCTTAAATTTCTTCAAGACTTCAGAGACACCAATATTGGTAAATACTTGCACATTGCATTGCTGTAAATTTGTTTCCCGGTATATTTTCGGCTTATATACGGGCGGAATCTGTTACTTGAAAATTTAAATTAGAAAGGAAAAATTATAATTGTATAACTTACACACAGTGACACACCAAAATGAGAGTAAATTATAATATTGTTACTTATTATTTTAATTTTACTTAGAAATGCGAAAATTGAGCTCTCTTTGGTTACTTGAAAAACTACGGAAACAAAAAAGCTTAATTTTCCGCGTTCATCAGCTAGGAATCATTATTTGAAGTCTCAAGAAATAAGTATTATATATATATGAAGGCTGAAGCTCCGGTTTATCCCAATATATATGGAAATAGAGAGAATTTTTATTTATTTTTGTTTAGTGTTTTATATGATTTTTGTTTTCATAATCAAACAAATATATCACCTGAGAATGGGCAAATAACGTCATAGCAGATTCGGCCCTTCTGAAGCTAGATACCAACCGTAGCAGCATGTTTTGGAACAAAATGCAGCACATAAAACCTGTACAAGTGTTAGTTGCTCTGGCTTTCTCAGTGTGCGAAGAACTGATTTGATGAAATGCAACCCTATGGAATTACTTGATCATCAAAATCAAAGCAAAGTATCTGATGATTTCACTTGATTTGTCATTTGAGTTTAGCAGAGTTACTTTGGGGGTATTAATAATATTTAATTAATCCTGGATTCAGTGATTTCGTGTTTCTTTTTCTTTGGAGAAGACAATAACAGAGGTAAAATATGCAGTTACCAGCGTTTATAGCAAGTGTCTTTTGATTCTTGTTGAAATATAATACACATACGGGATTTAGATTTTAGGGAATATGCTTCTGTTTTACTATTGTTACAGTGCTACCTGTAGACCTTATGGATCTTTAACAGTGCAGGGTTTGTTGGGGACTCTTTGAACCGGAACATGTTTGTTTCACTTTTTTGTGCCTTGAAACGAGTGTCCAGCGAGGTGAAAAAGTGGCGTCCTGTTGGAGCTGACCGTGGCTTCACTTTTATTAGATACAACCTGACAATTGCATATCATCGAACAAACCTTCTGGCTTGTTATGGTAGGTAAGGTTAATCTAATACTTGTCATTTGAGTTCTGAAGAAGAGAAGTGCATTCTAATAATGCGGTCAACTATGTGCTTTGATGCAATTAGAGTATTTCTAAGAGAGACTCTATTTCTATTTGAAAGTTAAGAGTTTGACTCCAACTAACACCTAGAGAGAGATGAATATGTGTTTGTATGCGGAATTTAAATTTGTGAATTAATAATAGCAGCAAATTATAATTATCAATTTTATCCAGATGAATTCACATGCAATTCTATTCTATGTTGAATTACCGCAGTTGATATATTGCATGAAAATAAACAATACCACGAAATTGTTGACGGAGAAAACCCCTTGCGGGATAAAAACTCTAGGCCCAAGCGAGTAGTATCCACTATAAACGATAAAGACTTACAGACTGTTCTGACTAAACCTTAGTACCCTCTGACCTCCCGACTGTAATCACTACGGCCCTCCTGAACTGCGTGCTCCTGCACCAGTTCCTGACCTTCTGTAATAGTTTATCTCCTATGGATAAAATTCTTGTTCTTCTTCAACCGGAACTCCGGTCACCTACCCTGATCTTCAGTGATCTGACAGATTATGCGGAACTTAGGTTCAAGAGAGTTTGAATAATGTATAGGATGTGATAAAAGCACTATCTTAGATAAACTAATATTCAACCTCATGTTTTCACGAAATGAGGCTTGGTATTTATAGTATACAGGTTTTGGGGTAGTATGGGACTATAGGATAGGTAGGATTCTCGAAAAACGTAAATTAAGATTTCATAGTAATATCGTCGCTCCATCGACAGGTTCTCCGTTCAAGCGACACGCTAGCAAAGGTGTTTCTGTTTTGGATGCTCAAGCAACAACTTGGCGGCAGGTTAGCAGAAAATCCGACAATTTTTTCTTCTTGTTCCATAACCGAACACAGGGACTCCCAAACCGTCTATACAACCTACCCATTTACTCCTTGACTCTTAAAACTCTTTTACAACTATATTTTTGTCTAAAGATTGCTAAAAACTATAAAACCTAACACTATTTTTAAAGAGCATATTTTGCAATTGCAGAGCATCTATGCATTTAGAGTAAAAAAATTTAAGTACATCAGGCTTTAACATTTAATATTATTACTCGAAAAAAATATTTATTATTTTCATTAGCTTCCCTCCAAATTATTATATTATTTTCCTCTATTAAAAATTGAAATACTTTGAATGTATTTAATTATAGAGAGTGGCTCCAAACTCATTTTTTATTTTGAAATGTTAATTTGAAGAGTCTGTTGGAGCATAATTTTAAGGTTTTTAAAATAGAGAGCATCTTATCTTTAAAGAGCCTCTTGAAGGCGCTCTTACATATTTGTTTATTGTGTAAGGTAACTGCTCCAATTCATCCTTCAAATGTGGTGGTGGCATTTGGCAGCATTTATCCTGGCATATCCCTATTACTGATATTATTGCATGCAGTAGTTTTTTCCTGAATTGATGGCTCATTAGTGTACTTGTTAGGTGCTGATTATTACATACACAAATCTTTTGGCTGATGTGCTCATTTTGCTTCTTGCTTTTATTCATCCTTTAAATTTGTTGAATCTATTTTTTTTTTTTTTTACTAAACTTCTAGGCTTCATTGGTCCTTGGCCTCCAGGAGGAACAACAAAGGGAAATGCAAAGAAAATTAATTTACCTTACATTTCTCAACAGCCAAATGGTAGCTAAATCTGAAAATTTGTGAAGTTCAGTTGGCTGAACATCAGTTAAAAATAAGGCCAGATTATGTAGATTGTATATCACTTACTCCTGTTTCTCTTGTGCGCTTAATAAGCCATGGAGTCCTTGGCCTTTGATTATGAATTCGATTACTATGCTTGAGAGTCTTAACTCTAACCTTTAGATGAGTAACTTTATTTACATTCATTAAAAGATTTGAATGGCAGATGAATTATTATCTAGTCTGAGGATACTATTACACAAATTTTCTGTTAATAAATACTTGGAACCATGATGAGTTATATTCAACTAGGAATACCAGAATCAAAGATGTGGTATTCAGTCATTATGGATGCAGTAGCAAAATTTTATTAAATTTTTTCATTACGATCATTTATCTTTTTATTGAACTTCTTAGTGTTTATACTTGGCCTGGAGTAGGTTTATCATGTAACCAGGTTTGTGTGTTGTCTGTTTTTGACCCAAGATTATTTGCTTCCATATATTGTAGGTGGGCAGCTAGCAGCAATGCTGGTGTGCTGGAATCACTAGGTTATAAGGAGGGTTACAGAGTAGATGTTGATATACCTGAAGGAACATGGGCAGAAGCTCCAAATTTCCATGATATTCTTATCTTCAACACAGGGCATTGGTAATTTTACTTTCCTCTGTGGACTTCTGTCATGTAGGCTGCTGTCGATTTTAGGATGCTACTTTATATAGCTTCGTGGAAGTGAAATGGACCCTAGCGAGGATGGTTGTCAATTTTTCATGATGCTCATAGTAGAATGCACCTATTTGCTGAGATTCTCTCTGAATCTCTTAAAGCTGAAGAATCTTGTTTGGATTTTTGCACATTTCTCCTTTTTGTATGGCAGCATAATTGTGCTCTGGTGTTGATTGGAAATTTGTATTAAAAGAGTTATTTAAACTTCCAGATTTCCAAATTAACCGAGTTTGGCATTGCTTAAACTCCGATTGTTTTGGTTATGCAATAGCTAAAATTAGCTCCATGGCTCTGAAGATCCTAACATGAGTGCTTCAAGAAGTTTGTTAATTGATGTCTTTTCTACTCTGCCACAATGACTTTACATGCCTTTTAGAAAGTGAGGGACTATCACGCTACCCAAATTCAGCCCTTGTTTGGTCTCCATTATTTTTAAAATACATTTTTCTCTCTTATTTTCAACCACACGTTTTTCAATAAAATAAGATTACACGCAAACCTGAAACTTTTCTTTATTTTTTAATGACAGATTCTCCATCAAAATACTATTCCAAAATGCATTTTGTGTATAAAATGGGGCTCAAATAGGCGCTAAATATTATTTACTAAGTGTTTTACTATGGTTACGATTTCAAAATGATCACCATTCGCATTGTATTTCTTTCTTAGAGCGCCTCGTGATGAACTTTTGTTGATTTCAATGTAATGTAGACATATAACGGTTGTTTCTTCTGGTAATTTTCTTTATTTTGGTTTTAGGTGGTGGGCTCCTTCAAAGTTTGACCCTATAAAATCACCCATGCTTTTCTTTGAGAAGGGGATACCTGTGATGCCTCCAGTCCCACCTCATGTTGGTCTGGATATGGTATTATCACACATGGTATGGCCACATTAATATCTCTTGTATTTTCTGGCATAGCTCCGAGCCAGATGATCTATTAAGAATTTTAAGTTGGTTTTCTATTCAGATTTTGCTAAGACTTGTACTTGTTTAATGTACGTCTCTGATCAGAATAGATGCTCAACAATTTCATTTGTTCTTATTTCCCTTTTGTTTAGTTATATATCTGCACTTTGGAAAGTTAAAATCCATTTACCTAGCTGATATGCTATATTTTCCCAACTAGATATCATTTGTGGAGAGAAAGGCTCGACCAAGTGCAATCTTAATTTTTCGAACACAATCTCCGAGACATTTCGAAGGAGGTGACTGGGACCAAGGTGGTTCCTGTTCTCGTTTACAGCCTCTCACACCTCAAGAAGTAAGCTCTTATCATGCTGTTTTTAAGTTCATGAATGGAAAATAATCCATGTCCACAGCGGAGCAATAATGATGGTTTGTCATTTTTGACTAACCTCAAAATGTTTTCTTGCGAGTAAAAGCAAGTTTTAAAATAAATAAATAATTTTATCAATTAAATAAGAAATGAGCAGCTTTTTTTTTTCTTAGAAGTTTAAAAATATAACTTATCCAAACATGAATGAAAAGAAAAAGGTTATCTTTTAAAAATTAGCTCAACATGCTCACTTCCTTTTAGTGACATGTTACTGAATTAGGTTTGGTTCGGTTTCAGGTAGAGGAACTTTTCTCTCTGAAAAATAATGGAACGAATATGGAGGCAAGACTCGTGAACCAACACCTGTATAAAGCTCTGAAAGGTTCTGTTTTTCAAATATTGGATGTAACACAGATGAGTGAGTATAGAGCTGATGCCCATCCATCTGCAGCCGGAGGGAAAAGACACGACGACTGCATGCATTGGTGCTTACCGGGACTTACAGATACTTGGAATGACTTGTTTATAGCACATATAAACAATTTTAAGGTTAGGAACCAAAATATTTTGTTTGTCTTGTGATTTCTTTGAGTTTGATAATTCTTTTTTACCAGTGATTTCAGTAGGATTTTATGTCACCGTCTCTGCATGTGTATGTGAATCTGATATAGACATCACAGAGATAAACCGCAAAACATACGGCACAGGTAAAACCCCGAAAATTGGAAAAGCCCAATACCTTTAAGCTGCTTCTTGGCAATACAAATTCATGGGGTCCTTAGATAAATAACCATTTTTTTCCCCTTTTCTAATTTAAAAATTTGAAGACTTCAGTTTAGGTCAATTAGCAATGCTTCATTACTATGTTGTGTCTTTAATAAGTGAAGGGAGAATTAAAATCTTGCACATCTCTTGGCCATTACATTTGACAGCAGTGCTCTAAAAAGCGTAAAGTTTGATGAAATGTGGAGGTCGAACTTTGGTCTAGGCGAGCTTAGGCGTTAAAAAGTGTAAAAAAAGTGCGTAAAAAAAGCGTTTTCATTTTAATATTATTTTAAAATTTTAAATTATTTAATAATTAAAAGAAAAAAAACTTAAAAAAATGTTGAAAGGCGTTAAAAAGTGTAAAAAAAATGCGTGCTAGGCACGCCTAGATGTGAAAAAAAATAAAAAATATTTTTAAAAAATTTAAAAAAATAAAAAAGAGCAAAAAAGCACGAGCGAGGGTTTTGTTCTTGCTTCGAGCTTAGACTTCGTATAGTCCAGCGTCGCTTTTTAGAGCCTGTCTGACAGTAACAATAAAAATTACAATTGATGGGAAAATCAAATTTGAAAAAGTATAGTATTCACCCACAATCTAATTTGAAAGTAAGGATTGGAGGGGTTGGCGGAGTTTCAATTTCTTCAAATTCTCTATTACAAGTCCGTCTGTAACAAATCGAATAAAAATATTGAATTCGGTAATTCGATAACAAATTACTGTAATTCGGCAGAGTATCATTAATTGTATATTGAGCAATTTTGGAATGAACTGAGCAAATTCTACTAAGATGATACTCATAAATCCCTTTTAATGAGAATCTTGGACATTAAGGATGCGTTTGATTGCGAGTATGTAATTTGCATGAAAAGAAAATAAGTTTTAAGCAATTCAATTGTCTAGAACTTATTTTTATGTAAATTATTAATTAAATGTGCTTGATTGATTTAATTTTTAATTTAGAAAATATTATATTTGTTCATTTTTTATTGGTGGATAGATGAGAGAGAAATATATAGTGAATTACCTGAAAAATAAAAACTACACTTTCTTAAAGAAGAAGTTTTCCTTATTTTTGAGGAAAATATGGTTCCATGATTAAAAGTTGAAAAAAATTGAAACAATTTGTCAATCAAACATCTCAAAAGTGTGAATTTGGATGGAAAAATGACATTTTTCATAAAATTAAAGTCAATAAAACACACACTCTTAAGGGTTAATAGAGAGAATATGCCCAAGTCTCTTAATTTTATTAAATAAGGTTTCTCAAAATCAACTGATAGACTCCCACAATATAAAGAAAGATTAGATTAGATAACTAAAAATAAGGCAAAAATCGTTATGAATTTGGAAATTAATTAAACTAATTATTGTTTAAAATTAGAAAAAATAGAAATATATAATTTAATCCAGAATTTTAAATAAATCTAGTACTATTAAAAAGTTGTTCTTCAAGGTGCATGTCCTAATTACCACAAATTCATTGAACCAACAAGACTGGATTCAACGTAGCACGTAAAAGCAGGTGACCTCACTTGGTAAAGGTTTTCAAAAGAACAACATGGAAACTATGAAGAACGGAAACAAAGAAAGGATCTTGTTACATGTACATTAAGTTTACATAATGGATTACATAATGACACATGACACTCTACCATTTGTTAATTTAAAACACAATCAACATTTTCATCCAATCTTTTCCCACCACATCATATTATATAATCCATTATGTATATATATATTTTTTTATGTATAAGTAGCAAAATCCTTAAAACAAAAAAGTTGATATGTAAATTTTTAGCGAGGCGTCATTTTTCACAGGAGTTATAGCTAAAGGGACATCGACAAGGGGACAATAAATATACGGATGTCAAAGTTCATCTCCGATTCGCCCTGCATTGCTCCACCCAAACGAGGAGGGAAATTTTTGTTTTGAGTAGTATGGGGACCATATCTTTCGAAATCAGAACATGAAGTTGGATGCTTTATTTTGATAAGATAATATTGTTTTTATTAGGATATATTTAGATTCTGGAAATAAGAACAATGATATATTCGGCGAACATTGAATGAGACCGCGTAGATGACTTATTAGTCACCACTATTTATAAGGCTCTACTCAATCATCGAACGAGTCTCCTAAATTTTGAGTGAGTAATGTACCTTTAGTTGCTAGTTCAAAGTCTTTGAGGTGCCAATAAGTAAAATCTTGATTGGAAGATCGATTTCGATATTTTGGGAATTAGGATGAAATGATTTTCAGATCATATATTTGCAATAAGGAATCCGTTAAGATCATAACCTCTAGGGATTTCCTAGTGGGCAATTGAATCTAAGTTCAGTAACCTGACGTTGGACTCTATATTTGATCTATTCACGCGAATTTGCCTTATGTAAATGAGACATGGAGGACTATACATATTGGAATGGCAAATTGGTCATTTTTTCAGCTCCATTATATTGACTGTCTAATTGGGATTGACTTGTGGGATGATGATAAAAGAATAGTACTATCCAATCATGACTTGCTTCCATAATTTTCACTCAATTCTAAAATTCAATTTTGATTATTTGATAGATAGAACTAAAATTAATAAATGAGTTTCAATTGGTTTTGAGTTGACTAGTTTGAAAACGTCATCTATTGTAGCTTGAGTCTTATGACTCCATTTTGGTCCTTTTTTGGCTCCAAGATAGATATAGGACTTAATTGGTCTACTACAATAAGTCCAAGAAAGATTGTGCAAATTACATATTGTCCTAATTGTGCAAATATAAATATGCCACTTAAGGGGATATTCTTCAAGGATTTAGGCATTTCATATTTTTTCAGAAGAGGTATCTAAGAGTAGAACAAGAAGGAAGACTATGGGAGGAAAAAAGTTAACTTATTGTTGGCAAATAATGATATTATCGTCAATAATTTGGCAGAATAACGACTTGTAAAAATGAACGAAATAAAATGATAATGGTCTAGGCAAGAGTTCGACTCTTTCTCCTTAAGACGATAATGACGTGCACTGGTGTGACGGTATTCCGGCACTCGTCTCCCAAGATACATCGACCTCAACTTGTAATAGCATTTCCAATTACAAGACCCGACGAACCTACTCACGTTTTTTCTCTCTCTAAAATTGAAAGACTAAAATATACGAAAATAATTTTCAAGACCGAAATGCAAAATATAGAATAATGCAGGGATGAATGAATATAATTTGCAAGAGAGAAAAATCAGAATTGATTTTGGAATGAATAAAATTCGGTGTATGTGGACCTTTATATAGAAGTTGAAAAGTTGTGTCCAAAAGACACATCTGAAAATGTGTCTTTAACAAACACAACCCGTTTGGACATGCAGTTTAACTGTCAACTGCCAATTTTAGAAGAAGTCACGTGTCGTATACAGAACATTTGGAGAAAATAAATATATTATTAGTTTAAATAATGATAAAATAATATAATTCAAATATTATACATACCAACTTGGCCCGAGACCCGTGGTTCGTGGCATGCGTAGCCGGTCGATCGGGCGGTGACAGCACGCTTGTGAGTTTTAGCTCAACCTACTAGTATGTACAAAGACTATTGGTACCTCTTGGGGTCCAAACCCAAGTCTCAAATTTGAGCAATATAAAGTGGTTTCTATTCTTCTAGTTTTCCTATGTGAGATTATTATTTTCCAAGTTTTCAACAATTTTTTATTCTCAATTTATTTCAACTTCAANACTATTGGTACCTCTTGGGGTCCAAACCCAAGTCTCAAATTTGAGCAATATAAAGTGGTTTCTATTCTTCTAGTTTTCCTATGTGAGATTATTATTTTCCAAGTTTTCAACAATTTTTTATTCTCAATTTATTTCAACTTCAAGTGGTCATCTTTTGACCTTAATTTCTCATTCACCCTAAATTGATTTTGAAAAAATAAATACATTACATTAATCTACTCATGAAGTAGAACACACTCGGTCAAAGAAACTAATGGGATCCACTAAAATAATTGGTCAAAAGTTGGTCAAACCAACTAATTAAAACTAAGCGTGGAGGATCACTTACGGGTGAACCTTTACCTATTATGTGTAGATTTAATCCAATTAACTTTTGGAGTTCTTTTTGGGAGGAGTTATTGAATTTAATTAGTTTATTTGAGATACAGGTTTTACACCAATTTTGGGAAAAGAATCAAGTAGCAGATTTATTAGCAAAAATGGTTGCAAAAGGTGTATTGCAGCGTTTTACATGTAGTATTGTCTTGCCTTGTATACTCATGGTCGTGGCCTCGTTCGATTGGACCGCTTGGGAGTTCCTTGTTTACGTACGTGAGTTGATTGGTCTAGTTTTTTCTTTTTGAGTTCGCTATTTGTCTTGTCACTAAGATTTTTTCAGTCACAAGTGAGGGTTATTTTCAATAAAGCACTGGAGGTGTCGGCCTCCTTCACTAGTTTAAAAAAAAAAAAAAAAAACTTTTGGAGCTCTAAAATTCATTTTTATTTGGTTTCTTAATTTTAAAAGAAAATTAATTTCTTACTGAGATTAGAGCTAAAAACCAACAGACACCATACCCAAAAAAGAGGCCAACAATAACAAATTTCTTTCGTCAATGAAGTGTGACCGATTTCACCCCGGGAAATTTTTAGTTTGAAATTCTGTGGGTGAATGTGTTTCGGGTAAGTCCAACTATAGAGAACCAAAATTATAATTCTTGTGTAATTAATTTGTACAAGATTAAAATTATAATGCACGTGACTGCATAATTTATATATATTTTAATTACTCCACAAAGGATTTTAAATGATTGTAATATAATTTACATAGTACTAAAATGTAAAACTTTGTACTATTGACAATTCAATAGTACAAAGTTTGTCCGACTCATATGTGGACTTAGTTCTCGATTTTCCCACAAATCATCACTTACAAATTTTTTTTTCATATACGATAAATGTAAAACATTTATCAATGTGATCTTCTTGCCGGATATGAATTGTAAGTCTGCGCCTCCTTTACCAAAAACCTTGGATCAAACTTCATTATCTGTTTGTAGGGTTGGGCAAAAATCAATTCGAACCAGTCGAACCAGTCAAACCGATCAACTCAACCCAAACCAACTGATTTTGGTTGATTTTTTAGTTCAATTGGGCTGTGTTCGGGTTAGAAAATCAAATTTTAGGTCAGGTTGGGTTGGGTTGGGTTTCGGATTATCTATTAAAACCCAACCCAACCCAATAAACAATATATATATATATATATATATATATATATATATTTATTAAAAAGAAAATTGGTACTTAAAACCAAAAACCTAATGATCAAAATACTCCCCTACCTCACATCTCTTTTGCCTCTCATTGCTGCTCTTGCCTCAACTTCTTGACTCAATTTTTTGACGTAATTTTTGACTAAGCATTTGGATTGAAGGAGGAGATTTACATTTTTAGTATTTATAAACATGGGCTAAACACTTGGATTGAAGGAGAAGATTTACATTTTTAGTGCTTAGGTTGAATTCATTTTATTCAATAGGTATAATATGCATATATTCTACATGTATTTAGATTGATTTAATATGTATTTAATTTGATCATAGTATAATCTATTTAACATGTTTACAATATTTTTAATTTATATTTTTTATTGGAATGGAACTTAACCACACACCATTGATCCAACTTTAATCGACTTAAGGCTTTTCAAATCTCCATTTTTAATGTAACTGAAATTGGTCCAAATTAAAATGGTATCAAACTTTAAAAAAATTGTTCAAATTCAACAAAAAAAGTCTAACCATTGGGTTCATAAAACAATTGTCCAACAAAAGAATAATCGGGTTCAACTTGAATTGGACTCAAGTCCAAACCAATCAACCCAACCCAAACCAAGCCGAGTTTAATCGGTTTGGATTGGGTTGGGTTTCAACCTTGAATGAATTGGTTTCGGTTTGAATTATTCTCAAACTGAACATGTTGGGTTGAGTTTGGGTTTGACTCAAAACCAATTCAATCCAACCCACGCCCATCCCTACCTGTTTGAATGTGTTTATCATCTACTTCTTGATAGAGTTTGAAAATAGATCTATCATAGAACACATGTATGGCGGCACACGTATCATATCACCATTCTTGAGTTCACTTTGCCTTCTTGTGTTGGTTATTTGCAATGTTTGCAATCCCGAGCATAATGTTTGGGTTTGCCACACACATAACAAGAAACCTTGAATTTTTCTTGTTTTTATTATCTTTATTGTCCTTGTTGAAGTTTGACGATTTCCTCTTTTTGGAATCTTTATTGTATTTGCTTGGTTGATCCACAACATAGGCTTTAGAAGTGTTCTAATGAGAATATTAATTTCCATTTTGTGGCCGGTGCCCTTGTCTCTTCCTTAAAACGAAGATGTTTTTGAATTCCTTTCAAAGAATAATCCTTAGAACTTTGAAGAATTTTCTTCCTATAACCCTTCCATGAAGGTGGTATCTCGTAATGATTGTACCAACTTGAAAGGTTTCGGGAAGATCAACCTTGAGGGCCATCATATTATTGACAATTACTTGCAACTCATGTCCTTGTCCTAACAAAGGCAAGTTATCCAAAAATTTGAAATCAAAGTATTTAAAAATCAAAAACTTTTTGGTACCTTCATCCTTGTCCTCGTACCTTTTTTCTAATGATTCCCATACCTCCCTTACCAAAGTGTTGTTTGTATAGAGGTCATAGAAACGATCGAAGAGAACATTTAGAATGTGTCATCTACATATCAGCTCATCTTATTGTCTCTTCTACCTTTCCGTGGTTATAGTGCCGTGTCATTCGGGGTTGTTCCAGCAATGGTTTCAAGTCTGGATCCAAAATATAGAAGATCCTCAATGTTGTAAGAAGAAACTTCAACTTATCCTTCTAAGAAAGCTAGATTTGTCGAATCTGTTGAATCTCATAAGGTCTTGATTCATTATCTTGATAGGAGACATGGTTATTTCGTTCTCCTTGTCAAAATATCGTTTGAGAATGTTGTACAAAGTTCATGAAGAACAAGAAATCCAGCAACAAGAATTTACCAAAATTGAAGATTTGAATACGATTATGAAACGTTGTACTCAAATTATATTTATCGCCAAAATGACAAGTGTTTGAAGGCTTTCAAAAGCAAATAGTTTACAAGAGTAAACAAATTTTAATTCAAGTTTGAATCAAACAAAACAAACTTGGAAAAGGAATCTGAAAAACTATATGAAAAAATTTGGTTTAATCTTTGATTTGGATATAAGTGAATTGATTTGATGTTTTAAGAGTGTGTTTGGT
>CAIGRT010187367.1:0-17177 GCA_903798405.1 Fraxinus platypoda | reverse complement strand
GTTATGATAAAAACACTGAAAGAAGGTGTAGATGCCTGTTTAAAACAAGAAATTCCGTTACATAGTCCGTTAAAACAACAAATTCCGTTAGTTTTTCCGTTAAAAACAAGAAATTCCGTTCCATAGCCACTTTTAATATATAGAAGATAACGAGCAATAATAATTAGAAAACGAGCAAATCATATTAGAGTTTTGTCCTCAATGGAATTTATAGTACTTCGTAAGAAGCGAATCAAACAAATGAATAGAATCTATCAAAAATTGCAAGTGAACCACTTCTAATAATTAAAATCACGGAATCAGATCATTAAATTCATAAAATCTCCAAGAGTTCCCCTTACAAGTTACAACAAATCCTTCTTGAACCTATACGTAAGGATCAAATACTTCTATATCAAAAATCTGATGTCTATATGCCAAAAATGAAAATAAATTTTCAAGAATTCATAGACCCTTTGTCCCTTCACAAACAAGTCACATAAACAATTACACACACGTATATATAGACCAGAAAAAGGCTAACCTGGGTTTAGTTTCTTGAATTTGCTTCCACTTCCTGGACAGTAAACCAAAGGTAAAAAAGAATCTCCTTTTTTTTTTGTGGTTGAAAACCTGCCCCAGGTGGCCAACTTTATCCACTTGCAATTTATCGATCCAATTTGGACAGTCAATTTAAAGCTCGTACATAATTTAAAATGCATCACATACTATATTCTTGAGCTGAACAAATGCATACAACATTTCTAAAATACCAATTTTAGCACCTTAATAATACCAGGAAGATTCATTAACTGCCAACAAAAGGTGGAAGAACATTCAAAAGTCAGATGAAATAACTCTTAAATTATGTATATTAAATAGAGCGCTTAAATCAGTTATATATTTGACAAGGGTTTGTTTCTTTAAATTCCAATTTAAGTAAAAAAATTATTTTTATTCTTCAGGTCATTCGTACCACATTACAAATATTGAGTTGGGTAAACAGAACATAAATTCCATCACTGCTAGATTAAAGTCTCAATTAGTGATTCATGACAGGTCTAATGGCATTTTGTTGTAAGAATCCTAGTAATTTTAGCAACATCACACATCTATCAGGTCTTACCTGCAGACATCCAATCAAAAATTGCTTATTTTCAGTTCATGTATTCATTCAAACAGAGATGCTTAGTTGAGCACAAACACAATAGTTAATGTACCCAGCATACTTGATTAGTTTGATCAAACAAAAACATAAACTTGCTTCACAAAGATGCACAATTAGTGAAAGCGTCAACCATCGCAGTCACCCAATCATTTACACACAGATTTCAACCAGAATCTAATCGAATAAACTAACTGGCAAAAATATCCTAACAACCACCCTCTTTAACTCAACATACTAACAATTTAGACACAACAAAATAATACTACAATGAAACACCAAAAGTTGGTATTGGTTGAAATGTTGTACAGAATTAAAAGTAGACTAATCATATCCTAAGTTTCTGCAATCCATCAAACTCGTAACTAGATAAAATAACTAAACCCAAGACAATAATGGATAACCCAAACTAACAATGAAGACATAACACGGTGTATGAACCCAACTTCCTAAAAATTCCTCTAATGTTGAAATGCAAGTACTCCCATCAACATCACGAAACGAAAATATGCCCTACTCTACATCAAATTTAAGTTATGCAGCAATGGTAACATAAGCTCAAATCTAACTGCAGCAATACAAAGTTTACTAAAAAACTCGACTGATAAACAATCGACTGTATTGTGACTAGCAAAGCCATAATATATTAATACAATCGTAAACCATGACTTTTAAAACTGAATTAAGTTTAATAGATGTACTCTAGACGAGAAGTGTAAACCAACAGGACAAACCACAAAAATCATACACGTCATAATAAATAAATTCTAGTTGAATATTGACACCTTTCAACTTTTGTTCCAAACTGAAATATCTTGATACGCTAAACAATACTAGATGAGCTTGTTATCCCACTCATCCTAAAAAATGCATACCAAAAAATCCTAAAGAAAGGTTTAAATATCTAACCTACCCCAGGGATTAATTTCAGTGCACACGTTTGCGACACGATGGACATAGCTTGCTCTTCACTAGCCAGTCAGATATACATTTGGAATGATAAGCATGTAAGCATGGTAGAATCGATATTTCTTCTCCAACACAAGGCTTGTTCAAACAAATACAACACTCTCTTTGTTCCGGATCATCAACCTTTACTTTAACCTTCTCCAAATATGCTAGCTTTGCAGACACAGATGTAGCTGTAGGCCTCATTAGAAGATTCCGTTCATAATTTAGCCCCCCAAACGTTTCCACTACAATGGCCCTGTCCTTGGCAGCAACAATAGTTTCATCCTCTTGTTGTATTGTGTAAACTTGAATGCACACGAGCACTGGGAATGATCTGCGCCCAGCATTCGATGGATCAGCCTTCATTTGATTGGCAAAATCTGTAATTTGGTGATGCAATCCTTCCCTTACATCATCATAACGCAACCCATGATACCTAAACCACATATCCAAATTATTTTGTGGATCGGTGACAAAATACCAAGGCGTATAGAAGTTCCTGCAGATTGAACCTAGTACTTCCTCACCATCATCTTGACCAGGTATTGGTCTTTTTTTCAGTATGTAATTTATTTTGACTTTAAAAAAAAAAGATTCACCAGGAATGTTAGTGGGATGATCATGTGGAAGAATGGCATTGTCCTGCTGCAGTTGGTATTCGTAATAATATGTTCCGTGAGAAGAAGACATCACTGTGAGATGGAAGAAAAGGGTTTCTCCAAAGATTAAAATTCACTAAATAAAAATATACAAATCAAACATATTATTTGGGGGGCACGGGTTTATTCAAAGTTTACAAATCTTCTCAATAAAAAAAGATGGAAATCAAGGCAACGAAAAACACAATATATAGTAGAGAAGGAAGAGGTAGAGCACCTGCTTCTTGTTTCGTATAACAGCAGGACAAGGAGATCGAAATTGCGCAATAAATTACCAAGTTTTTCTCCCTCAATTTGTTGCAAATCAACAGGAATTAAATAGCAGCCAGGGTAATTCAGACGGGTAGCCCGTAGCCCTAATCCTAAAAATTAAAATTTCCTTACTGAGACATTGGTATGGTATTTCAAATCTAAGATATATAAAGCTTTCCTTTTTCAAAAATCAGATATGAATTTAAAATTTATTTATTAAATAATTAATTAAATATATTAGGATTACAGTATTATATAATTTATGATTACAATTAAATATTAGTCACAATTACAGACGTCATAGTCCCAAACAACAAATTTTATATGTTACAATTTATTTTTTGGATCACAAATCAAAATTTTTATGAATCATAAATTATTTCACGGTCACAAATTTATCAAATTAATCGTCACATATTATTTATTAGTCACAAATCACAAATCACAACTTATTCCATGATCACAAAACATCAAATCAATTGATCACAAATTATATTTAGGTCACAATTTATCAAATTATTGGTCATAACTTTGGTGCTTTTGCGGAAAAAATCATCCAACTTTGACCCAAGTTTCATTGTAATCACTCTAATTTTTTCTTTTGTTTTTCCCTCGTAACCTCTAGCTGAAGTTAACAAAATATGTATCATCTTACGTAGAAGACAAATTTTCTTGCGGGAGTAATATATAAATTATAGTGACTCGTTAATTTGTGCAATAATCAAAATTTAAGTCCGGCTAAACAACACAAAACCCCCTACCTATCACCCTTACTGTCGAAAATCCCCTACCTTTTGAAAATGGCACAAAACGTCTCTATTTCAAATCTTTCTTACGAAATACCCCATGTTGTCATATTTCGTCTGTCCCGCCGTTAAATCCTAATAAATAGGGAAAAATGAGACAAAAAGAAAGGACAAATGCCCACTATTAGATATGCTGCACAAAATCCCCCTTACCTATTGAAATTAACTGAAATAGTCTCGGATGTTTATTTTCTCAATAAAAAGATTAAAATGACGAATATAACTTCATGTTTAAACAATAAAAAATAAAAAATTAACGACAATTATAGTTCTATTTTTTTTTCAAATAAATGCAAACAAGTTCCAAATAAGTAATTAAAAAAAAAATCAAAGTAACTTCCTGAAATTTGTGCTTATGGGGAATGTTGCTAAACTCAAGCAAGTAGTTGAATAAATAAAATGACATGACATAGAGGAAACCAAAAACCACTTGCAGTTACATTGGATGTTCGTATTCCGTGATTAGCCCTCGTCGACAGGAGAAAAAGGACCATTGTTAGCCCTTTTGATTTTTAGTAGACTTTACCCTAACCTTCAATTTCTACCAACATAGCTACTAAACCATTAAGAAATTAGCGGCTAAGGTCCAAATTGATGGATTTGACCGTTAGTTGACCAAGAAAAATAGACTTTGACAAATTTTGATCAAAATAAAAGGGGTAAAATGATAACTTAGAATATTTACAAATAGTAACAATTAAAATAAAACTAAAAAATAAAAAAAGAAATCTACCACCCCGTCCATATTATCCTCAATATAATTGGGTTTTAGGACATCAACTCAAAAAATCCAAGAGACTTGTTCGACAACAACATTAAACCCCGTCCATATTATCCTCTTTCGAATAACCATATTATATTGACAATACTTACACATGAATAACAAATATTAGTATATGATAAAAATAACCATTACTTTTAAAGTTTATTGCGTTGGATAAAGATTCAAGATATGTTTAATTAATATACTAAATTAGGCACGATCAACAAACAATTAACATTTCTTGTTAAATTTTAATCATATCAAGTCCGACATTATGATATGACGGAAATAAGGAAGCCTTTTAGCATGAACAATGGTAATGAAGATTAGGCTAAATATGTGAGCACTTCTACATGTACAGAAAAAAATATCTGTAAAACATACAGATTACACACATCAAGGTGGGACCCTTTTTTTGTAATATTTAAATCACATGGGGTCGGTAATTTTTACAGAAGGATTTCTTCTGTACAAGGGGAAAAATTCTAAATATATTTACACCACAGTTTTAATAACTAAATCACATTTTAGTTACATGAAAGGTTCATAAACTTTATACATTATCAAATTTATGTCTCTCTTTTTCATCGCATTCTTATTCTAAAATTAACATAAATTTTGTATGATTATGATGTCTCTCCAAAATTTTCTTTAAGATACAGTAAAGAAACACATTTGCCTATTGTATTTTGTGATAAGCAAAACAAGTAATGATGCAAAAATAAGATAGTATTTGACCCACATTTTAAAGCNCTATTGTATTTTGTGATAAGCAAAACAAGTAATGATGCAAAAATAAGATAGTATTTGACCCACATTTTAAAGCACGTTAGCAATACTTTTGGACAAAAATCATGATTAATGACAAAATTTTCTGATAAATGAAATGTTAAAAAAAATAAGAATGTGATTAAAAAAAAAGGTAAGAAAATAAGTGTGGTAATGAATAAATGTTAACGACCTTTAGTGTAATTAAAATGTAATGTATTTTTAAAAATGTGGTGTGAATAAATACAATCTCAATTATCTAGCTAAGGCAACACAATTTAGGCTTGAAAATAACAAGACCACATTAAATGTAACCTTCGCTAAGAGTCATATCCAACTTGTTACACTAAGAGTAACAACAAGACAACTTTACTCCAAAATGGTACAACTTTCACACCATCTCAATTAGTCATATCCAACTTGTTACACTAAGAGTCCGTTTGATTACAAATGTGAAAAATGAGTGGAAAGAAAATGTTTTACGAAGAATTGATTTGCCTAGAAATTATTTTACTGAAAATTGTAATTAATTGTATTTGATTAACATAATTTTTCATGAAAAATGTTGAAAGTTTGATATCCAAACGGCTCCGTTTTTTATGAAAATTGTCCATTAAAGTGATAATTTTTTCTACCATTGAGTTTAAAATTTGTACCAATTGTCAAAAAAAATAAAAAAAATAAAATTTGAAAAAAAATCACCATACCGAATATCAATACCATTCGTTTGGCTTTGTTTTACACGAAAATTGTCAATAAAAGTGATAAATTTTTTTACCATTGAATCTAGAATTTTTTTCTAATTGTCACAAAAAAAAAAAAAAAAAATATTTACCAATCAAAACATCTTTTTCCTCAAAAATGTGTGAACTTTGAAAAGTCGGAAAATGGACCATGGAAAATATGGTATATCAAACGAAGCCTAAATGAAATAGCGTTCCTTTATTATTATTATTTTTTTTTTTCAACATTGCCAAATTAAAAAGGCCACATTTAATTAACAATAATATTACATTTATTAATAATTTAGAAAAACATTACACTTAAAAGTTAAATCAAATTTGTAACATTTGAATTTTGGTGAGCAATTTTACTTTAATGTATTCAACAGTTATTATTTATTACTTGATTACAATTTATTTTAAATATTAACAAAAATAATAATCAATTTAAAATAAATACATACAAAGTTCAAACATTAAATAATAAAATCTTTCAATAGAAATTAAAATTTATTATCATAGTATAAAAATGAAGGGCAAAAGATAATATAAAAACTGTAAAAATTGCGACAAATGAACAGTGTTACGCCAATTTTGGTGTAATAATTTAAAGTTGGGCCGAAGGGTGATTTTTACACCAATTTGATCTAACACACCAAATTGCTGCATGGATTGAAAATGCCATCGGCCAACATTAAGGCACGGAAAAGATAATGGAAAGATGCTCCATGCTTGCACCCATCAATTCTTCTTGCCTTTCTTTGGAGGATCAAATCGCTCAACATATTTTCAATGTCAATAAAACGAGAGGGCTCCTCTTAAGATTTGCTTTTTCTCCTATAGCAGCTGTCTTGCTCGAGTTATAGATTTTATAGTGTGGGAATACTAGTTCTTGAAAGCTACGTGAGTTGAGGATAGGCCATAAATCAAACCGTGAGATTGGAATGTGGTACCGAAGAATTCATTCAACTTCAAATTAATAGTTTCTTTGTCCCGTGTTAGAATCAGTAGCTCTTCTTCTCTTCTTTTCCAAAACACCAGTATCCACTTTTGTTTAGAAAAATGGAGACCTAACCTGTGGTGCCGTATTCGATGCGCTGCCCACACCAGGCTGAGCAAGTCTTTTCTCGCGTAGAGAGAGAGTTGGCTCTACTAGCTAGGAAATTCAGAACGTTGCCCCCACCCGCTTCCCAACAAATGAACAGCATTTTAATTGTGCGCTAAATGCAATCTTAAAAACCAGGCGAGACAACCCAACCCTCGTGCCGACAACACAGAATGTAAATAACGAACTTCATAAATGTTCGACTCCTTCGGTAAACAAAACTAGACAAGAAAGGTTATTTTTAGTGGAAGTAGAAAAGAAAGACCTAAAAATCGCAATACGCGATACGAGAGATTCTAAGCAGATTTTTGCTTCGACAAAATCTGAAGAGATTGGAAAACTAAAAATTGCCCATCACTTCAAATTACCAGAGAAAAAGAACATTATGCTTGGATTCTTGATCCACGCAACTACATACTGAACTCATAAAAGAGGTGGAATTTAAAATGCAGATTTAAGCTACGTTTAAGGACTATAAAAATGGCTTTGGCTCAAGAAAAGAAGTGGGATTTGGGTTTAATCTGTACTTTAAAACAAAAAACGAGGTAAACTAAACCCAGTTGATTAGTTGGAAAATGCAGTAGGCTCATGCCCCTAATATTTAGGATAAAACAATTACTGTGCAACCTATAGATACGTACTCGTATATACATATACACAGTCCCACACATGGGAATGTGTGCAGTTTGTTATATTCGATGACCAAAGTTCACGAATGTCAACAAACACGAATAGAAAATAAATTAGCTTCAAGTTCCAACGCGCCATAAGCAGCCAATCCAATAGATAATGGAGCTTATGAAATAAGAATAAATAGAAACCCAAAAATATTATTAGGTTAGTATAACTTTAATTCGTACAGCACGATCAGTTTTAAGATGGGTTTGCTATCCCCGTGGATAGAACCAAAAATTGAACTGAATTAGAGCGTCGTTAAATTTGTCAATTATTCCATCTAATTTTGTCAACTCAAAAAGAATAAGATTCTAGCTCCATGCCAAATGTGTCGAAAGCAGAAAAGGAAAGCAAATCATGCATGCCTGATCAACAATTCGTCCGGCATTTCAAACTCAATGACAACTAAACATGAGCGTTGCTTACCAACGACACATACAAAACATGTCTACGTTTTCTAGAAAAAAGGAAAATTATTAGAAAAACACCCTGCATAAGAGAACATGTTAAAGACGCAAATCCATGAATCTGAGGATGCTGAGAAAGAAATCAAATACTGACGGAGTGAAAGCCACTGAAGAGTCGTGAAAGAGTTGTTTGAAGCAAAGAGGTTAAGGGAAATGGTTTCTTGACAGAACTATAGAAACCCAGGTATGCCAATGCACTTCTTTAAATACAATAATCGAAGTTCCACTGCTTTTGTGATGAATTATTCTTACATAATTACATGGAGATACATTTCCTATTATTTTCCCCATTATATATTTCTTTGGTAAAATTCTGTTTAAAGTGTGGAAGGTCGTGAATACTTTGACAAAGTTAAGGATAAAATGTCACTTCAAGGATTAAAGAACTGATTGACGAAAAATCGAGACAGAAAGATAAATTGAAGAGAAAAACTTTCATTTAACAGTAGTATTAGACTTTGAAATGGATTCACATGGAAAACTGCCGAGACTAGGCAAAAACCATGGGGCAAATTCAAACATTTTCTTTATACAGTAGAAAGGTAAATTTCGTCTTGAATATAGACCGTTTCCAAATATACGGTGATTCTATGTTCCCGTATGTAGAAGGATTAGGTGTTAATGCCCCTCACAAGTTCATCGGTCCACACTGAACCCCTACACTAGTTCAGAAAAGAACAATAGAAGATAGGTCAGGAGGATTTTGGTGGGGGTGGGGTGGGGGGGGTCAATAACATAATTAAACATTTGAATTCGTAATAATTTAACTCAATGACAAAAACGAGAACATGATAACGAGTAAAACCTATTTAATGATAACATTTAAGAGAACCTTGAAAATTATAAGGTACATATGAATACACCAAAAAAAAAAAAACCTTACGAGGATAACCACTGAACAATACCCTGATGAAAGAACATAAAATGTTCGTGGTCAGCGAAAGATGAGCAATTAATGACTGGTGAATTAATTTACGAAATAGAATGCAGAAATTAGTAAACGGGAGCTCCCTTCAGTCCAATCACAGAGAAGAATAGGATGAAATTGTCTCCCGAATCATTCACACATTCACGGTAGTACAGAGCCTTATTCTTCTACTGTGTTTGAATGAATGAGTCGGCAGCTAATTCAAACCCTTCTCCCTTCCATGAGTGGACTGAAGGAAGCTCCCAAGAACCATTGACACATTCAAAAAATCCACTGGGTTCTCACGAGTTTACATCGTATTTGTAAAAATTAACAAATGCTAAACAAAAAGATAGTGATAAACCCTCTTGGTATTTTGTTTCAATATATTGCATTATTGATTCTCTAAATTGGTACACTTTACTGATTTCAATCACCATCGTCTAGAGTATATACCCACTTCTTAAATTGACTTTTATATTATATAAAATTATATGCCTTACACCACTGGAAATCCAGCATTACCCTGAAAAATCCCATTCTAGAACTTGTAGAAATTTCATCGACGGCCAAGGTCTTTTAATCCTCAAAGGGAGTCTTTATGTCTCGGACGGCCGAGGTATATTAAGGTTTTATTTACCCTAAGGAAGGATTTGTTGTAAATCACCTAACTTTATTCACGAACTAGTATTTTAGGTTATGAATAACATTTGCCAAATTTTAGACAGGAACTGTAGATTTAAAACACCAGGGTGAAGGCCAAAAAATAATTAAAACTAACAGACACGTAAATATTTATTTAATTGATGTAAACAAACCCTAAACCATAATGAACACTGTGTAAATTCTAAAACTTGATCTTACCGTGAAGCAGTAAAGATTTGAGATTTCCAAGGCAGGAAAATGCTTGCATGAACCCTAACCCTAATTTCTGAAAAGGCTACAACAATAGGAACAAATCCCGTTGAGGTAGATTCTAAATGAACAAATAAGAAGGTAAAACGATCAGATCCAACAAAGCATCTGCTTTTCTAGAATCAGACAAAACACACAGGATTACTTACAATCAATTGACATATTTCACAGGATCTTGTAAAGACTGTGATAGGTCTTTCATCTTTTTCTAAGTAGAAATCTAAACATAACACATTCTTTAAAATTCACAAGATAGTTACAGTGACATTATAGAGCTTTAAACATACCTGGTCATTACCAGAAGTAGAAAAATACTTTTAACTTACTGGTGTTCTTTAACAGTTCAGTAGATGGCTTCTTTCAACAAAAAGATCTTCTATGAAGAGAGAGAGAGAGAGAGAAAGAGAGATTATATAATGGAGAGAAGAATGAATGAAAAAGGAAAAAAAATCCCAGAAAAATATTTATGGATTTAGCTTTAAAAAAAAAGGAAAGCAGAAATTACGGAAGAGAAGCTGATTTTAGGGGAGAAGATGGGTGGATACGATGGGTCGCTGTCTTCATGAGAGTCAGAGAAAGCGATGGGAAGATCTCTACAAAATCTGGAAAAAAAGAGGAGATTGTTAAAAATTATACTTTTTCTCAGGGGATTTTAGGGAAGGCGGTGATGTATTTGTAAGACAAACACGGAAGGAGAGAGAGATGACACTGACACTGTTACTAGGAAAAGACATGTCTGGTAGGGTTTTCTTTTGACCATACTCTTTTCAGTTCCTCTATCTCGTCATCTGTATCTCTACTTTTATACATCAAATCTTTTGTAAGAACTTCTGCCCAAAAGAATACTAGGGTTAAGCAATGCCGAGGGTGACGCACCAAGCTGGCAGATAAGGTTTTATTATTGCTTTTTCAATAACGACATTACCATCTAAAGGACTTTTAGGGAGTTCATAAGCTTTTATAATTAGGTAAGGGTGATCGCGATTTCATTTGATTTCAATTTTAAGATAATCGAATTGAATTATTAATCAATGATTTTTTAATAATAGAATGAATTATTTTGTTTTCAATATGGAATCAAATCGGAATTGAACCATTTTATTCTGATTTGATTTGATTTGATTTGATTTGATTGGATTCTAATTTTATTACTTAAATTTTTAGATGATAAATGTAAATTAAAATTCATCACTATATCCACAAGTTAGTAACATATACCTAAAAAAAATATCAAACACTCAACAAATTCAACTTCAAATAATCAATCATCAATTGAAATATTGTATAATAAAATTTATTCACAAAAGTCTAAACCAACAAACAAAACATAGTCATAATTTGAATAAACAAACATTGATAAGTGTATTTTCTACACTTATTCGAAATCTTAAATAATGACATTTTATAATTTTTTTTATGAAATATTACCTAATTTGTTTTATATTGTGTTTAATAGGTAAAACTCGATGATTTGATGAATACTTGGAAGAAAGAAGGGAGAAATAGAGAAAAAATGGCGAAATTTAATTACTTTTTAAATAAGTAACTTTTAAGTCGTTCTTATAGGATTCGAAAGAAATAACATTTTCAAATTAGATAAAATTATCCTACCTTACTCCAATTCCTAAACTATTTGTTCTCCCAAACAAGTTTGTTGAGGGTTAGTGGTGGGTCCTATCAAGTTAGGAGGATTAAGAGTGTGTTTTGTAGAGATTAAAATAGGATTAAAATTGAAAAATTGGTCGTTATTGTTGATTTTTATTAAACGAGTGAGACTCAATAACGGCTATATTTTCAATTTTAATTCTTCCCAAACAAACTCTAAATAACGAAGGGAAAATTGGGAGATGGAGAAATAATTGACTTCTGTTTGGCAAATTTATAAATGATTTATAAATATGAATAATAAGATGAACAATAGTGAATTTTACGAAATGTGTAGAAAATAATGAATAATAATTATGAATGTGTGGTTAAAATACTTTTAACACAATTTATAAATTAATTTATATATGCTAGTGACACGCTACTAAAATACTTGTTTGGGAAGAAAGGAGGCCGAAAAATCGAAGCCTGTTTGACACATCAACTAATAAAAGTTCCCAATTATTGTTCATTCTTGCATTTATATTTCCAATTATTTTTTGTCACAATCCTATCATCAATCTATTAATTTGTATATTTTGTTTTTTACTATGGTTTCTTTGAACATATAAATATCTTGTACTTGTCTACTTTGGAATAAAACATGCACGTTTCTCTGTAAATTGTAATCCTAACTTAATCCTACTCAAATTTGGATTACATTAATCACCTGTCACTTTATAAAAACTATTTTCCCAACATTTTTTCCTAATGAGATGTGACATAAAGAAAGAAATTATACACTCATCCATTGTGTAGTCATTTCATTTGAGCATTATGGTCGAGTTCACTTTTTTATCTACAATGGTAGACCATGTATTATATGTCTCCATGTGTGCTAGGAACATAACATGTGATATACAAATATAATGTGTCACATTCATCAAAAAGAATCTATGGGTAATGAATGCAGTCATTGATCGAGTTCGTGATAAAGTTTCAAGATCAACCATCAAGTAAGAATGTAGAGTTGAGATTCGAGGTTAGGAATTGATGCATCGAGTAACTTCTAAGCCTATTAGCGAGTCCGACATGGGTCCAAATATATATACCTCAAGGGACTTTATTATGTATCATACATACGTTAGACTGAACGTCATATTATAATTAACAAATTTCATCTCTTATATGTATTTCTTAATCAAAATTTCTTGGTGAAATATGTTTTGAGGTCCTTATTGTCCATGCTTTTTTAAGAGGAAAGTTAAAAACACTCGAATTTTCAATTTTATCATTTCAAAGAAAAAGAATTAAATAAAAACAAAGAGAGACGTTGTGTTCTATGTATGTATGGAACATTTTTTCCTTTTCCATTGGTAGCCCAAATTATCGTAATTGGACAAATTTGTCGAGACAATAATAGAAAAATGCGTTTTTCAAGAATGAGATTCTAATACGGACTGAGATTTCTTGTGGATTATAATTTTGCTTTTGAAATGTTCTAGTCTATGGGTCATGGCTGCATGTGCCATCATTTCCTCCATGGCTCTTTCTCCTTGGGCCACCATTCCCACCACTGCAATTATCTTTGCTTCAATTTGCCAGTAAATACTCCTCCCATTTTTATTTTTTTTAGAAATGGACTTCATTCATCAAAACGAAGTTACAAACTGTGACTTAACAGTACAGGATAAACCCGACTAAAAGCCAAACTACGCATCTGCACTTGAGCACCCCCACACACAAAGTAGAGGACATTGTCTAAACTTCTAAACCTCTCCGAAAAGAGAGAGAGCACTCTGAAAAGCTAGAGTCTCAACATTGGACTCAAAGTCCAAGAACCAAACACCACAAATACAAATAAAACAACATAACAACAACACAGAAAAAAACAAAAAAACAGAACAAAAGCCGACGACAAAGAGGCCCGACTGCTCGTCCCAGACAGGCAACGGCATCGCGACAACGGGCGACACGAGTACCCGGCTCACACACAGAAACCACCTCCACTTGCCATACGGCTCCGGCCATACCTCGTCCACCACTCACGGTCAGCACTAGCCCCAAGGTGCGACCGTGCGACCAAGCGAAGAACCTCTTCGGTGATCGTCGACACAACACAAAACGAAGAGGACCCAAACTGAGCACAACACAAAACGAAGCGGCACCACACAAAAGACCCTGACTGAGGGTCCCAAAAAAACCAACAGTGGAGCCAGACGCCACCCACCAAAATCGTCGGCAAACCACGAGCGAACCACAGACGAAACGGAAAGAAACAAAAAACAAACGGAAAGAACGGACCCCCACCCCGGCGAGCACACAGACACAGGAATTTAGGGCAATAAGAGAGAGATATATGTGCAAACTTTTACAGATATGAATAATTGGGAATCATTCAATAAAAAATTACTCCTCCCATTCTTATTGCATCATTTCTCGTCTTTCTGATGCACTATACAATTGAAGTTGTTGTCATATAGTAGGAACCTGAATAATTAAAAAAAATAAAAATAAAAATAATAAATCTAAAGTCTATTTCTAATATTTTTCTTTTGGAAATTGTATTGACTTATGATTTTCCATTTTATGGAGGGAAGATATATTACGAATGGATGAGAATAGTGTTACCATATTTGGTGAGTGGCTTAGATACTTTACTCGTTCATTAGAAATTAAAGCATATTACATGATTGGCCATAATGGGATGAACACAATTTCGCGAAAATTATAAGAACCATGATTTTACGTTTCGCTTAAAAAATCAAGTAATATCTTTTTTATTGACAAATAAGGTATTTATTATAAAAAAAAATATTTATATTTGATTTTTCATTTTCATGGATCCCTATCATTTTGATTTTATTATCTTGAATTTATTGTTCAAAATTCGAATTCCACAAATGGTATGTTTGGTTGTATTTATTTTTCATGTAAAATGTTAATTTTCCACCAAAATTCCAACGTTGAAGTGTTTGATTATTATTACTTTTATTGAAAATATGCCTAATTTTTCTTGTTTTTAAGGAAAACACTTTCTCCAGGGGGAGTAAGTTTTTTTTTCCTCGAAACAAGGAAAATATTTTCTTTTCTAGAATATATTTTCCGTGTCAATCAGATACGCTCTAATTTCATATGCATTTTTCTTCTTCACAGTCTTGAGAAGAGGGAAATCTCATGTCATATTTGCCTTGCGTTGGTGAGAGAAATTCCATCCTTATGGTTAAGAATTTCATCCACATTCTCCTTCTTCATTTCACATTCATCCTTATTGTTACCATATTTTCTTGCACATTCTCCTCCACTAAGTATAAGTTAGGCACTCACCAAATATGGTAACACTGTTCTCATCCCTTTGCTTTATATCTTCCTTTTTGTAAATTAGAAAACCACATGTCTCACGTCTGATAACATTATTCACTTTACAAAGATGAGTGCTGGAGAGAGATTTTAGATTTAAAAAGTTTTCTTAAAAGCATCGAGGTTCTGACGGTAATAACAACCATATTAATACTGCATAAGAAAGAGAAGAAATGAAGGAGAGGAGGAATATTCACCGGTGATGAAGCATGGTAATGTTGCAGTGGTGGGAATGGTGGCAACGTGCAGTGGTGGAAATGGTGGCACTGGCAGCTATGACATAAATGAGGTAACAATAAATAAAAATAAAATATTTTGAAATAAAAACTAAACTTTAAAAATCTTACCTAAACGTGGGACTTTGAGATTAGAATTGGACGGAAATAACTCAAATAAAAAAAATGCAATAATTACAAAGGTTTCAAGATGAACTTTCAAAAATAAGAAACTTGTGAAAAAGTTTAAAAAATCAGGTGTCGTATTTGTCACCACTCGATAAGAAGAAAAAAATATTTTAAAGACTTTTTAAAAGAAAAAGAAAAAAAATGCATAATTACAAATGTTTCAAGATGAACTTTCAAAAATAAGAAACTTGTGAAAAAGTTTCAAAAATCAGGTGTCGTATTCGTCACCACTCGATAAGAAGTCAAGGTCACGATAACAGGTCAGATGTCACACTAACACACAATTATAATCATAGTCATAAATCGCATAAGGTCAAAGTCACAAACACACATATTATGAACCGCAATTACAATCGTCGCAATCATACCATTTTTAGGTTACATATTATTTATTAGTCACAAATTATTCATTTTATCAATCACATATTATTTATTGGTCACAATTCACCCATTTTATTAGTTGCAATCACCCAAATAATTGGTCATAAAATGCTTTTTATCCTACAGGACTCAACTCCACCACCACCGCACCACCCAAACGTTGTGTCCCCTCACCTCACCGCCACCTCCATCACCACCATTGTCACCACCGCAGTACTACCACCATTATTTGCAAACTGCAAATAACCACCAACAAAAACTACTCCAAAACTCCAGCTAAGCAGCGAAGCAACTAGTCATATTGGAGGAGGAGCAGCGTGGCAAGTAGCGGTGCCCATCATCATTGCAGCGGTGCCCATCGTCAGAGAAGTGATCCCGTAACGCCGCATACTTGTTTTTGGTGATTATCACGTCTATCTAGATTAATTTTATTTATGTAACATTTACCGTTTCATTAATATAATTATTTTTCGTCATTACTAACTATATATTCTATGGAGGAATATTCTTTGGACGCCCTAAACGATCAACGTGTCTATTAATTTAAGTTTAACAAATTTATAGTTATAGTAAGCTTAGATTAAATAATACAATAAATCAATTTTTACTAGGTACTTTTAACTTGTCTTGCTTTTGGATTGAGCCTAGACGTCGAGTTGAAAATTTCTTTATTAATAAGTACATTATGGGTAAATTAATCGAAAGATAATAATTGAACCAAATAATGAAAATTTATAAGCTAATGGAACCAGTTTAAGACTTAAATAAGTTAATAGGAATAAATAAGGGATCCCAATAGTTAATTTGTATAAATTATACCTAATTAGATGTCATTATATTTAGGAGTCAAGATTTTTGCCTTATTACACTTCCTTCGTGTCGATACTTTCTTCCCTGCCTAATGCCGGACTCGAGACTCGGATTCAAGTTCGAACTAAATGAATAATGAATATTAATAATAGAGGAATTGGAGTAGAGAATGAATCTACTTCTTTCAATAAGGTATAAGATTATGATTTACTTTGATAAATGGTTGACTTTGTGTTTAATGCAATTGCCCATATGCTTCATTGATTCATTTAACGCACTACTGAAATCGAACATAGGGCATCGCCATCCACCTTGATTGTTTTTTTATTGGGCTCTCCTTCAAAGTTGAATAATTTTATTCCCGCAGAAACAAAAGGGTTAATTGAATGAAAGTTGTATATTTATTTATTTATATTAAATTTTAGCTATATGTATAAGGTATGATCAAGATGTTATTAATTTGATATTCGATTATTACTTTTTATGTTATTAATGCTTCTCATG
>CAIGRT010187356.1:563-14021 GCA_903798405.1 Fraxinus platypoda | reverse complement strand
ATTGTGGGCCGACCCGTAACCGGCCCGGAACCCGCAGCAGGCGGACTTTTTTTCACGCTGGCCGTTACCGGACTCACATGTTGGCTGGTCGACCCGACCCGGACCACCCGGATTGACACCTCTACACGATATAAGAATCCCAATAGGATCACCATGTGCAAATGAACCTACGTGAAAAGAGTTGTGAAATACCACCTCTAAGTTGCCTATTTCAACATTTGTTTGTAAGAGTAGCAATCTCCATCTGAATGCGAAAAGAGGACTTGATGATTATTTGTTCATCGGAACTAGAAGTGGAAAAATTTGTGGATGGGGTATGATCTTTTGTGGAATGCCAAGGTTGGGTTATGTCTCAGGAACAACGGCTAAAAGATACAGGATTTGGAACTTAAATGTTGATGCTCACAATTTCGATCTAGATATTTCTGAAAAAGTATACGAAACATTTTGGTCAGCTTTCCATCGCATTTCTTTGACTAAACTGTAAGTATTCCTAGTGAAGACTCGTGGCTAAATGATCCGAACTCATATAAAGCCTAGTGCCCAGCTGGTTTGACATCTTCATGGACCTTTCCTAGGCTTTTGAGTATAATGTAGTTACATTGTAAGAGGAATAGGCAACAATTATTCAAATTGCAATTAACCCCATATTTTCTTGTTTCCATTTGCACCTTGGCTTTTCTGAAACAAACGCGCCAATCAACTTCAAACAAACCCAATTGCCACTCCATGAACAAAGATGCGTTTACTGCGCACGTTAAGCTTTGTCCTTCGCACGTCATCCCGCCATAGTTGTACTTCCTCAACTGTTTCTTTAAACCAAAAGATTAATGGCTACATGCGTAACGGAAATTTAAATGAGGCGCGTAAATTGTTCGACCAAAATTCCAACTTAAGAAACGTTATCTCGTGGAACTCAATGATCAATGGATACATCAAAATCCGCCAAATCCAACAAGCCCAGAACCTATTCGACGAAATGCCCCAAAGAGACGTTGTCTCATGGAATACTATGCTTTCAGGATTTCGGGATACACAAAAACCGCAAAAGGCACACCGGCATTTCCTAGAAATGATGAGAAAAGGGCCGAGACCCCAAGAGCTCACCTTTGCTGTACTTATTAGTGCTTTCTTGAATACGGAGTTTGATGTTCTAATCCGACAGCTTCATTGTCTTGTTATATGCTCAGGGCTTAATCTGAATGTGTTTCTTGGGTCTGCTTTAATGAGGGGTTATATTGCTTTTGGTGATTGTGAGGATTTCTGTAGAGTATTCGATGAGATTTTAGAGAAAGATGTGGCTCCCTGGAATGTGTTAATTTTGGGTTATATGGAATTTGGGTTTATAAATGAAGCTCAGAGGGCTTTTGACGTGATGCCTGAGAAAAACGCATATTCTTGGAGTACTCTGATTAATGGGTATGCTAAAAATAAGAAAGTTAATGAAGCGCGGGCAGCTTTTGATAAGCTGAGCAAAAAGGACGTCATTTCATGGACTGCAATGATAAAAGGGTATGTGCAGGGTGAAAAGTTTGTGGAGGCTTTGGAGTTGTTTCTCTTGATGATGAACTCAGGGACTCGACCTAACCATTATACCTTTTCAAGTGTATTAGATGCTTGCGCTGGTTGCTCTTCCCTTGTCATGGGTAATGAAGTTCATACATGTGTCTTAAAGTTTGGAATTCCTCTTGATGTGATTCTAGCAACCTCCCTTGTCGACATGTATGCAAAATGTGGGGACATAGATGCATCATGTCAGATATTCGAGTCAATGTTGACAAAGAATTTGGTGTCATGGAATTCAGTTATAGGAGGTTATGCAAAGCATGGCCTCGCCACAAGAGCATCAGAGGAGTTTGAGAGAATGGTTAATAGTGGTATCAGGCCAGATGAAATTTCATTCATCAATCTTTTGTCAGCTTTCGTGCATGGAGGAATGGTTGAAGAAGGTGAAAAGATTTTTAACTCCATGGGGACAAAGTACGGAATACAAGCAGAGATGGAGCATTATGCTTGTATGGTGGATTTATATGGAAGAGCAGGGCTGCTGGAGAAAGCAGGAAAATTGATGGAGAGTATGCCTTTTGAGCCCGATGTGGTTGTCTGGGGTGCATTGCTTGGAGCCTGTGGTTTACATTCCTCTCTGGATCTTGCTGAGACTGCAGCAAATGGAATATCCAAATTGCAACAAGATCATCCTGCTGTGTGTTCAATGTTGTCCAAGATATATGGTGAAAATGGAGTTTGGGGTAGAGTGAATGAGCTAAAGAAGTTAATGAGAAAAGGGCATGCTAGAAAGCAGAAGGCTGGAAGTTGGATTGAATCTCGGCATGCTTTCATCTGATGAATGTGGTTATGTGCTTCCAAATGCAGCAGTTGAATATGAACACTTGATAAGCACAACCACTGTGTTTATACACGAAACAGAAAGTTATAGACCAGATGGATTGTTGATTCACTTTTCTCGAACAAACTATCAGTTTGAGACAGAAAAACATGACAGAAAGCATTAAGATGTTATGAAAACAAATTATATATACTCATGCCAAGTATATAATATAAAATAAATTAATTCTTGAAATGCATTCTGTTTCGCCTCGCCTCATAAGGCCCCCAGATGTTCCATGTGGCAAGTATGGGCCTTCATTCTGTTTAGCCTTGTTATAGGCGGCTCGCCTTATTTAGAAAGGGCCTTTCTGACGCTTTTTCAGCCTTATCACATGTTTCAACAGTTTCCAGGCTCGCCCTATTTAGTAAGGGACTAGTCTTCGCTTCGTTCAACTTTATCACAGGTTTTAGGGACTATTGCCACGCTGTCACTTTTTTCTCCCTCAACATACACTCGAAAGTTTATGCATTATATAAATAATCATACATGAAATTCAGGGACTATTGTTACGCCTCGCCTCACGAGGCCCCCAAATATCCCACGTAGCAAGTATGGGCCCTTACATCATATCACAAGGTTGATCTGTCCAAATTGGCTGACCCTCATTTGGCGGCCGAGAAAAATGTATTTGTCGATCCCATAAATACACTAGTCCCACGAATAAGAGCTAGACAAGATGAATAGACGAGGTCACGGAAGAGGCTCATCGCCAGATCTTCTAGGCAATCTTTTTTGATGTGTGATTGATGTGACAATTCACTGTCGTCGTCGTCACTGTCAGCCCACAAGGTCAAGTACACAGTCCCAAGCTATGGATGCTAAAATGATCTATTTATGCTTTGTGACATTTGCATATACAGCATGGTAAAACGAGCTCCTATTTTCCCTTTTTCTACTGCCCGTGACAGCAACAAAGATTAGCACTGTAACCTATCATCCTCCTTCAATCATAGGTGTCAACCCTTGGTATCAAAATAGGTTAAAGCATGAGTAGCCTTGCCCTTATGCTACGACCTTGGTTGGAATTCGTTGGAGTACGTGTGGTCCTTCAACTTGGGTGAAAGGCAATGTTGATTTGACTCGACCAGTACCGATCCCATTTCTCGAGGGCAGATGCTGGGGTGGTGCTCGGCTCGGAAAAAAATTTGAGGCTCGGGCCTCAACAGACAGTCTGACTTTTTTTTAATTTTATTTTTTATATATATATAACATAAAGGCAGCACATCTGTCTCTTTCCCCCCTTCCATTTCAATTTTTTTTAAATTTTATACGGGCCACACGGGCCTGCTTGACTTGGCCCGATTTCCCAAAATGGGGCTCGGGGCCGAGCTTTAGCTTGGTTCTACCGAGTCTCGGGCCGGGCCGGAAGAGCCTCGGGAGGCCCGAGCTGAGCGAGCCAAATTGACATCCCTAGATGTTGGCAAGTCCATGGTAGACTTGGCTCGAATTAGACAGCAATTTAAAGAAACTATGGAAAATTATATAATTGAGAGACTTGGATGGTTGTGAACCAAAATGGCGAACATCATGAAGAAATTCCTTTTAAGTTTGCGGCATTGATTTCTTCATATAGCATGTAGGCAGCACATTAACACAAGCATATAGATGGAAAAGTCCCGCATGACTAGTAGGTCTAGTTCAAGTAACACTACAAGATTCAAGCAGCAACACAGCAGCCATGTCAACAAATGGGATTAAGACCATGGATAGGCCAAAGATGGCTTATCGGGAAGTTGATTCTCGCCAAAACTGTTATTCTGTCACTACATCATACAATAGTGCATTTCTGTGCATTCTGATAAGACCCCCTGTTATTGCTGCACAGCTGCTCGAAACTCCAGATGAAGATCTGTAATTCCTAGAGCTGCTGATGACTTTACCGATGATGCCTGAGTTGCTGTTGCTGATGAGGCTGCTTCCTGCTGCTGATCTGATGTTGCTCCGGATTTGCAGATGATAACTCAGCTTGATGTTGCTGATTTGGTGACCTCCTTCTATGAACCAAGGGCTGTGACAATAGGATCTGAGGTGTTAGAAATGTATGATNTGTTGCTGATGAGGCTGCTTCCTGCTGCTGATCTGATGTTGCTCCGGATTTGCAGATGATAACTCAGCTTGATGTTGCTGATTTGGTGACCTCCTTCTATGAACCAAGGGCTGTGACAATAGGATCTGAGGTGTTAGAAATGTATGATGTATGATAATTGTGGGAATGAGCTCTAGTTGGGATAGATGAGTTCAGATATCTGTAGAGCAAGAACAATGTGTAACTGAATTCAGGGAATGAGTAACAAAACAATTCCAAGCATTCAAGAGGCCCGGATCTCTCCTCTAACTCTTGACAGTTGACAATAGCACAGAAGAAAAAACAATCACACGATTAATGTTACTCTAGAATGGAAAGTATTAAGATTGGCTTCGGTCACCCTCACCCTAAGCCAACAAGACCATCCCAAGTGGTTTACTATGAATTTTACTATCACAAGCTCATATGCTCACAAAACAGAGACGCAGGAGAAAGATGCACAAGTTTTTATTACTTCAGTTGCCAACAGTAAGTAATTTATAGAATAGAAACCCCACATGCAGAAGGGAAACAACTAATTCAGAAGTATCCATACAAACTGAAATCAATGTTCTAACACTCAGGTACAATATATGTTTGACTACCCACAAACTCGAGCCGTTTGAAACTCAATTGATCAATCTAGATGCTCTATAACCATCTGCGAGGGTCTTCAGGAAGTACTGTCTTGTATCCCTTCACTTTATATTCTTGCGCTCCTCCTTCACATTTTTCCCTTTTTTATACAGCTTCTCAAATTGCCGCTTTGCTTTACAGTTGGGGAAGTTCATCAAATCATAGTAATGTGGGGCTATGTCAACCAACCTGCACATAAATTGAAGAGGGTAAGAATAACTTTTAGAATATCAGCTTAAGAAATATTTAAGCTGACAATATATCCACAAAATATGCAATCATAAAAATCAAACTTCAAAAGTCTCCTTTTGACTAAAGAATCAAACCTAGAAACCTTTATCTTTGCCATGAAGAACTGACAAGTGCTAATTGCAAATAACAAGACAGAATCAGGGCATTTTCTTTTTGGATCCTTTCCATCTATTTACGAAGTTGTACATAGAAACATGTCATGCAAAGCTTCTTGTAATGGAAAGAAGATTTTTTCCCCTATTAGAAGACAAACTTAGGAGTCTGAGTCTAGAATCACAAGTACACTGAAAACAAGCACTAAGAAATTCCCATCAATCAAATCCCATCCCACCCCCAAATAAAAGAAAAGAAACTCTCTGTATCTTAAAAATGATCCTAAAATCAACCAAGGTCTGGCATTGATTTTCATAATTGATTATTTGACCGTTTGCAAGGAAGTTGGGTCCCACCAGTGAGTGAAATGGTCAAAAATGACGGCTGAAACTGTTAGATTATTGCTTTTTTTGGTAGTTTAACGGTTGGAATTCTGCTTAAAATCAATGCCAGACATGCTCGTATGGTGCGGCACAAAGTGAAAGCAGCTGAAAATGAATTTACACAAAGAAAGCAACCAAAAAAAAAAAAAAAAAGGATTTGCTAGGTCTTTTTTGATTCTACTACAGGAAGGATCTAGGTGAACTTGCCTACTTAATCTATGTGCTATACACGCATGTTAGAAGAATTCAAGAGGTGACTAAAAAAAATAGAATACCAAGAAAATAAAACATAAAAGAACCTGAAAAACAATCAAATGGCAGACAGAAGTTTACCATTCACCACGAATATCGGTTACTGTACGGATGAAATTTCTGCTTGTTAAGACATTCATTGTAGATGGTTACTTTGGCTTATGGTCCAAGCAATTTGAAGGATGCAAGTGAACAACCTGAATGTAAATAATGAACGCATAAATTTAAAACGAACACAAATCATGGTTCAGCATTGAAAACATATTTTCTAGCTTGCAACTGAAACAATACACTTTTTTCTGTAATTACATACTTGATTGTCTTTCACAGTCAGACAGTGACTGGTGCGTTCTAGATGGGCAACCTGCATGAAGTATCCAGCTAGCATAGCCTTTCCAATGTTGACATAGTAATCACGGTTTTTGAAATCTGTGTTGCATAGCTTGAGGTTGAACCTGGCCATATTGCGAACTAGCTGCTGTCTAACATTATCTGCAAACTTCAATGCTCTATGATTGATAAAGTTTTCGTAACACCATTGTGGATCCTCCTCTGAAAAAAACAGAAATTGAAAACAGATATTAGTACCAACATGAGAGATGAAAAGATAGGAAAAAAGATATAAGAGATCAACTATAGAAACTTACTATTTTGTTTGTGCGCGTGATACACATTCAAGAGTGTAAGATGATCCCCATCAATGTGACCAAACCGAGCTTTGGCTTCATCTGCAGCTTTTTAAAGCCTCCCTAGGCTGGACAAAACAATTGGGTACTAAAGAAAAAATTGGTTATCACAGAGGAGGCCCACGGAAGAGGTCAGCAGATGCATGGAGGCAAGACACCATTTGCTTCATGAAAGAATACTGAGAAACTACAACTATCTGCATCAGCACTTACTTAGAAATCCTTGGTACATGCCAGGAGGCATGAAACCCAGACTAGAGTTGCTGATGACAACCTAAGCAGACACACAATAACCACATGCATGAGCGCATATGCACTCGTGTATGCAGTTGAATGTCTGGCATCACAGTGGATAGAAGCATATCTATGTGAGGGAAGTGTGAATGAACTTCACAAATGGTGAAGTACACACTTGAACCAAAGATAACCTATTTATATGTAGAACTGGTGATATGTGCATACGGTGTTGTGTAGTGGTGATCTGTAGCGGCGATATTGTTGCACAGTGGTGCTGCATAGAGAGGTTGCACTGCAGATCGCACTTGTAGCGGCCTAGATGGTGGTTGTAGCAGCGCAGATCATGGTGATGATGATGATTTTTTTTTGTTGTTGGATGGGTGTTGGTGGTTTCCAAGTTTTAGTGGTTTTAGGGTGGTTGTTGTTGGTAGTGGTGGTGGTGGTGGTGGTGACGTAGGCTGCGGTGTTTGAAACGATGATTTGTTGTCGGGAGGTGGTGGTGATGGTTATGGCGGTGATGGTTTCGGCGGCGATGCAGTTGGTGGCAGTGGTGAGGTGATGGTAACATATGATTTGGTATGTGTGACCAATATGCAATATGTGACCAATGAAATAAATAATTTGTGACTAATAAATAATGTGTGATCTAAAAATTTGTTAATTTATAACCAATAATTTGATAATTTGTAACCTAAAAATAATTCGTAACCAATTAATTTGATATTTTATAATCATGAAATAAGTGTTTTATAAAATTTGTGATTTGTTACCAAAAAATAATATGTAACGAATTAATTTATTTAAATGTGACCGATAAATAAATTATGACTTATAAAATTTGTTATTGGTGATTGTGTCGTCTGTAATTGTGACTATATAATTGTGATAATAAATTATATAATATTGTGACCCTAATACATTTAATTAATAAAATATTTTTTAATTAATTATTTAATAAATAAAAATTAAATTAATATCTGATTTTTGAAAAAGTAATTGAAATACTTAATGTCTTATTAATTAAATTTTGCCAAGAAAATAAATAGTAGCCTCAGCCACTCACTGTTCATGTCTGCTCGCTCTGCAATTCCTTTCCTCTTCCTCCATGTTTACATGCCAGGTCAGTTTTTCTTTTGCTTATTTTTCTTTCTTTTTTCGGTATTTTTTTGGGTTTTTCTGCCACTGCACTTCTTTTCATTATAAGGTTGTGTTTGGTACACTAATTAGTCCTAGACTGTGTAAAGAATTATAAAATTTGTCTAAGATATAGTGTTAATTTTTTGTTAGAAAGAATGTTTTAAGCTAACTGGACCAAATGATTCGGAGTAAGAAATAGCATTCTTATAAGAGGAAATTACACAAAATAAGAGTTTTCAAGATTCAATTTCAAATTTCAGATATTATGTTTCACTTTTCAAAAATCAGATATTTCATTTTTAAATATTAAATATTAATTATACAATTTTCATTCCAAACCCTAATCAATTTAATTTCAAACTGGCAAACATTTTCCTCATCTTCTCTCGTCTCTCCGTCTTCTCTCTCTTCTCCGTCTCCTCACTCTCTCTTCTCTCCGTCACCATCGGAGGCGACACAGTAATTGTCGCCACTGTAACCATAGCAGCGAGCCCGTCTGCTCTCTCCTCACTCGCTTCTCTCCGTTTTCTCACTCTATCTTCTCACTGTCACCACCGGAGGCGACACAGCAAACGCCGTCGCCCCAACCAAAACAGTGAGCAACGGCGTCATCCCCATGTTTGCAGATCTAAGAGCGATGGCTTCATCTCCTGCATTACGACGTAACAACTTGGGGTGAATTTCATTCTGTCGTGGTTTTCAGCAGTGGCGGTGTAATAGATCTACTTTGCGGTGGTTAGATCTGATTTGTGGTGGTTTTCATGCCGCCACCGTAGTGATGGTGAGGTGTTGCGGTGGTGGGATGCTAACAGTGGTGGTGAATCTGCTTGGGGTGTGGTGGTAGTGTTGTTGTTGGTGATGATGTTGCTTATGGAGGTTTGAGGTGATTTTGGTGTTGTGGGGAGTTTTTGTCGGTTGTGTAGGTAGAGGTGTAACGACGGTGGTGGATCAGGCGACGGCGGCAGTGAAAGTGTTGGTGGTAGGAGCTCTAGGGACCTTGGCAAGAGACACCCTTTGGCTAGCTACTGGCGCTACGGTGATGTTGGTGCGGTGGTGGGTTACGGTGGTGATACAAGTCGTGATGTTGGTGCTACAGGTGGTGGGGGATCTGGTACAGTGTTTGGGTGTGGGTGGTGGTAGTGGTAGTGGTAGTACGATGGTTGTGGGTGGGTAGTGGTGTTGGTGGTGATGTTGGCTACGATATTCGAGACGATGGTTTTGTTGCTGGGGACGTGGTGTTGGTGGTTCTGGCGACGGTGGTTTGGGCTGTTACAATGGTGTGGTGGTGGTCACAAGCGTTAGTGTTGGTCACAAATTGGTTGTTGTGTGACCAATAAATTGGTTGATGTGTGACCAATAAAGAATATGTGGTGATGTTGGCTACGATATTCGAGAGAATATGCATATTTCTTGTATTGTCTGGTCTAATAGGGTGCGTCAAATGTCCTTTTTTTTTTCTCCTAATTTTCTCCGAGTTCCTGGAAATAAATAAATAAATTCAAGGGTTTAGGCCTTAATTTCTATTTGCAGAAAAATGCATTAGTAAATAGTTATTGATAGACTTTTCGTGTTGCATTTTGCTCCCTTTATTAATAAATGGACCATGCTATGTGTAACATAATGATGTACACATAGCCTTACACCCCCCCACATGGAGGGGGGGTCCACACACAATAAAATATTCGTGGGCCCCTCTCCATGTGAGAGATGTGTAAATCATTATGTACACCACAAGGTGTACAAGTAGATTAATCCTTATTAAATATCCCCTTTACACTTTAGTTATCTTTGCAAAAACTACACTGGCAAGTGCATATATTGGGTAAAAAACACTTTCGGTCACTCCACTTGAAACCAAGTTTTATATAAGTTATAGTAATTTATTTTTAAAAAAAATAGTCCATCAAGGATTTTTTATTTTTGCTTCAGTTAAGTCTCTTAATTAGTCCATCAAGGATTGTGTTAACAAAACAGTGAAGGTTTCTATAATTTTTCGCAAAAAGTATTGTTATTATAATTGTCGGATCACAGATGTATTAGGCGTGTCATTGTTATTTGCTCTAAAATTTATAATGGGAAGAAGTTTGTGTTGTTGGGATTTTTAGGAAATTCTAGGTGCAAGAAGTAGAGACATTGTTTTTAATACATAAACCCATGACCTCTAGGTTGCAACTGATCTCCAAAACTTATTTTTACTGGCTTTAGAGTTCTAAGAAGGTGGTGTATATTGTCATTTGTTGGAATTTCATTTAACATAAAGATAAGAAACTTCTGGCACCGCTCCCTTCCTTCTACCAGCTTTACAGAGCACTGATAGATGTTTCCTTTTCCTATTTTTAGCCCGTGTGAACTTACTAAGCAATTGAAGGAAAGAAACAATAGTATTCACTTAAAAAGGTCTGCCGTTCTCATGTCTGGTAACAGACTGTCATGTATCATATGTCTACTACAGTGAAATTTTTCTTGGTAGTTCTTATTTCTCAAAACTTAGTACATTCACAATTTAATTATTTCGCCTTGAATTTGCCTTTTCTATTGAATTTATGGGTTTGATGTCGCGTTTCAAACTGCAGCCTCACTTACAAATTCTTAGAAATCATGAACATAAACTAAATGAAAGCTGCTGAAACCAGTTGAAATTAAATGATAGAACCTGCTGTAAATGGCAGGGAAGAGGAAGAATTTCATTCATTCAACTTGAGAAATTACATTACATACTAGTCTATTTAGAGAGAAATATAGCTAACAAACTAACTACATAACAACAGAAGAAGGATCTAGATGAAGCTGGAACGTGCTGGTGAGCTGCTGGGAACATGAACTGATGAGATGAAGAACATCTTGTGCTGGCCGTGTGTTCTGTTGAGATGGAATATTCTAACATGTGGGTTATTTTGATACATCTGCGCTCAAGACTTTTGGATCATTCAGATAGGCCAAAGTTTTCAAGTGAGCAAATAAAAGCTCGTCCCTTGTTCGCTATTGAACTTTAATTCATTTCATTCGATCAATTGATCCCTCTCAAAAGTATTTCGCCATCACACGTTAGGATTCAATGAATGTAACCACACGAGTACATTGTTCACGTGCAATTGAAAGAGGAAAATGAACCGTTAACAATTATAGAGAACAAAAGTGGGTCATTCTTTTAGGTTTCCCCACAATGGATGTGTACGCATACTCGAAGATTTAGCCCATCTATTACTCTCCATAAAGAATTCATAGGCAAAAAGAATCCCCCATATGCCATATGCCGAATGATGCTATTCTTTTAGGTTTCCCCACAATGGCTTATTTGTTGAAATCTTGTTTATTGTGAGTGCCATTATCTTGTGTTTTTGCCAAAATATATATATAGACTAAATGCACATTCCTTTAACAACCAAAAGAAAACGAATGTATAGTTTCATATCCTCGGCTTTGATCTAATGCCATCGGTGGGCACGAGTTGTAATGCCCATCGTGGCAACTAGACCCACCGTGGACATTAGATCATTTCTATTCAAATCCTATGGTCACTGATAAAGGCAGTTGAAAAACAAGTATAAAATGAAAAAAAATTAACAACTTGAATGATAATCGCTAAGGTTTACCAATTCTTCTGTCTGACGCTGGAAACTGGAACATTGTTACAAAGTACATACCAGCAGCATTGGAGGTTCATTAAATCAACAACTCCTTAATTTATATACTGTCAGTCGGTCTGAGATAAGCATAAAAAAATTAAAATAAACCGGATAAGTATTCATTACTCTTCCTTCCTAACAATGGGTGATGGCAAAATGTCTTGAAGAAGTCCGATGTCCGTTAGTAAAGTGGAAGGATAGAGTCCCATAAAACCACCATTCACTGCCGTCGAATAATTGTAATAGGATAGTGGAGTTAAAACCGTTTGTGCAGGCGGTGAGAATGTAGTGGTTCCACCGGAAAAGAAGGCAGAGCCAGAAGCAAGTGCAGCGGCGGGGTTTGGCCGGGCCGGTACAGGGCTTGGATGAGTGTGTTGGCCTTCATATGTAGTCACCACTGTGCTTGGATCTTGGTAAGATCTCTCCACTCTTTTCTTAACATTACATGAAGCAGTGGTGCACCTATAGTAGCTCCTAAAACAATGTCAACACCCGACAGAAATAAATCAAATATATATACAAGGAGAGAATTCATGGGGATTTTCATCTAGCAGCTGAATTACAATGGAATATATAGACGAGGAAGTAAATGCCTGAGTTTAAAAGTACGTACCTAGGAAATGGGCTGTTTTTCACAGCTTTTTGGCCGTACTTTCTCCATCTGTACCCATCTTCCAGATGATCCACCTCGCTCTTTGTCATGAAAGCAAACATTGGCTCTCTCAGTCTTTTTTTATTGGGCTTTAACCTGTTTCCAGAACCCGAAATTAACAAACTCAATCAAAATCAAAATATTCAAACAACACACACAAATCTGAAACCACAAACAAAAGTTAAAAGCACCTAGTCTTTTTCTAATAGTAATTATAAATAAATTAAAAAAATACTGTTTCTTGGTCTTCTTGTGTTCTTCTTCTTCTCCTTCTCCACCCATTACCTCTTTATTCTGCTCATCATTTGGTCCACCACTGGATTCTGAAGAAATAGAAGAATCATTTGGTGTATTCACCACTTCTGATGATTCCTGAAAAACCGTTGGAGTCTGAGCCTGAATCAAGGGTTCGGGAGGTATTTGTAACATATTTAAGAATGAAGGCCCAGAATCTTCCATATTCAGCACCTCCATGAACCCCAATGAGCTCTTTTCACTTTCAGCAGAATAATCCATCAGCCCAGATAATGAATAACTACTCGCTGGATAGTAATCCAATTGGATTGAATCTTCCATTTTCACACACTCTTTCCTCTTCATAAAATGTTTTGGGGGAGAGAGAACCGAGGGAGGTCAGGTCCCTTGTGGTGGAGTATATAACAAGCAAGTGGGAAACGGCAGTCAAGTCAAGGGTGTACGGAATAAAACAAAGGGCCGGTGGTATTAAATGCTAGGAGAATTCGAGGTCAACGATTCAGACCTTAGTTTTGACCGCTGAACCGATTATAGTGTGAACACGATCTCCACTACGGCATAAAACTTTTCTCTCTGTTTCTCGCCCGTGTGCTGTGCTATGGGTTAACGCGGTTCGGTTTGGACGGTTTGTGCCATATTTTCAACTCAAACCATTTTATATGATTTGAATTTTTTTCAAACCAAACCAAACCATAAATTACGGGTTGGTTAGGTTTTAATCCGCGGTTTACCTATCGACATGATAATAATATATTTAAAATAAGTTAACAGATAAGTTTAAACGAGAATTAATAA
>CAIGRT010187341.1:0-10222 GCA_903798405.1 Fraxinus platypoda | reverse complement strand
GGCAAAGCAAATTTAGCTGTGGTATCAGTATGGACTGTGGGGGAAGTTGTAGAGAAGGCGAAGGATTGCTCTTTGCCTAATCCATTCACAGAACTTCCAAAAGCACCTTCAATGTCTGCCATTCTCTCTCTATAGCTTTCTTTCTCTCTATATGGAGGAACAGAAAGTAGAAGGTGTTGTGTTTGAATGGTTTGAAGGGGTTGAGGAGGGCTGGTATTTATANCAAATTTAGCTGTGGTATCAGTATGGACTGTGGGGGAAGTTGTAGAGAAGGCGAAGGATTGCTCTTTGCCTAATCCATTCACAGAACTTCCAAAAGCACCTTCAATGTCTGCCATTCTCTCTCTATAGCTTTCTTTCTCTCTATATGGAGGAACAGAAAGTAGAAGGTGTTGTGTTTGAATGGTTTGAAGGGGTTGAGGAGGGCTGGTATTTATAGCCCCCGTTGCCCTCCTTCAATGGACTTATCTCCGTATCACTTGATAGCTGTGACTATTTCTCTGGCAATTTAACCATCATACATGAGTTTACTTCTGTTCGAAATTTAGGCTATCATTAGGGCAAATAAATACCAATTGATATTTGAATAAATCTATATGTACATAATTATTGTACATAATGGATTACATAGGCCCATGTGGAAGAAATCCGGCCTTGGATGTGAAGTGTGGAAAAGTAAAAAATTGTAGACTACTGATGGATACGCGCCACATGTCAATTATGTAATGTATTATGTAAATGATTATATTCTTGTAGCATGGTCCTTGATATTTATTTACCAATGGCTGATTACATTTACCAAATTTTACTTACATGTTTGGTTTGAATTAAGCTCCTGTTTGATCTACATTCTTAAAAAATGTATTTTTCATCTACTCATTTTCAACCACACATTCATTAATAAAATAATATTACACACAAATTTAAATTTTTTCCTTATTTTTTAACAACATATTTTCCATCACGTCACTTGAAAAAATGCATTCTTTTCTCCACAATGTTTATCGAACACAGCCTAAAATCAAATTGAATTCTCAACTCCAAGTCAATAATATTGAATTTTTATTTCGTGGGATCAATGACTTTTTAACCATACATTTCATTAACTTTTATCAAAATTTACTAAAAATGCGTTTTAATCTACACCAAACAAGGTCTGAGAAGATCCAAAAAGCACCGGAGCATATCATAATCAACTTTATAAGCCAATATTATTTGATTCAAAATTCAATGCGGTACCAATTGTACCTTCTTCAAATTCTACTAATTCGCTCACACGTTTCCTATCATAAATCGTTCCTACCAAGAAAAAAGGGCTAAACATGGATGATATTTTCTTTGAATCTAGGCAGTGTTAGACGAATGTCAATTGCAACCACTTATACATACGTAGACGTTAGACTTTAACGATCAAGTTGAGAAGAAATTCATAAAAAAAAAAAAAAAAAAAATTACTTTTGGTCAAAAGGAATACTCTCGTTATGCCAATAAATATCAATTAGGTCCCATTTATTGATGGATGACCATTATTACCAAATTGTACTTCAATCATCCCTGTACATTTGACTTCCTATTTTTCTAAAATTCATTTTTCTTTAAACTCAATTTTATTCATATATTTTTATGTGATTCACAATTTTTATCAAATTTGTAACCATGTGTTCATTTCATCCAACTTTTATTAAAATTACTAAAAAATTAATTTTTAATTAAACTAAAAACTGTCTTAGGGCATGTTTGGACCGAATTAAAATCTGATTTTAATCTAAACCAAAGTCAAACAATCAATATTAATCACATCTTTCATGGATCTTACACATTTTCAACCACACATTTCAAAAACTTCTATCACTATTTACTAAAAATCTAATTTTAATCCCCACCAAACACCTTCTTAATAAGTAATAACACGATGATATTTTCTTTGAATCTGGTCTACAGGCTTACTTATAAGAGTTCCCCACGCAATGCAACTTGTGTGTAGGCACAAAATTTATGGTCAAGCTTTTAGGTGAGTGTTTTTTTCACAATGTTATAGGATCATTAATCGGTTCGACTGCAAGGATCAAGCTGAAAAGTCATTAGTCCAATAAATACTATTAGGTATAAATTTATTAATGGTTGACCACTCTATACTACTAGACCATGTTTGGCCCTCATTTTCTGAAATTTTATTCTTTCTCAAACTCATTTTCAACCATATTCTCCCGATAAAATAATTTTATTGCACATTGATTCATTACGCCTCTCAACTTTTAATCACACATTCTCCAAAAAAAAACATTTTTCACAAAATTTATTCTCAAAAATTCTCCGCTAAACATAGGTTTAATTAAGAAACTCATAAATCATAATGCATTTTCTCTCTCTCTTTGGATTGACACGAATACATATAGGAACTAGATGTTGTAACATTTTCAAGAGATTCTCTAAATACAAAATAATTTTTATTTTAGAATATCAATGTGTAAGAATAAGCTCCAAAGATTTTATTTTAATTTTTCAAAAATATATAGTGTGTATTGCGTACACTATATTATTAAATACGATTGTTGCATTTAACAAACTACATATTTCAATCCTTTATTATTCAAATTAGTCAAATCGATTGGTTTTTGACGTATAAAAAAAAGTTAAATAAGAGTTGAGAAGAAAATCAATAAATATTTTTGGGAAAAAAATAAAATGAAGAAGTCAAAATAGAGAGTATTGTTAGAATGTATAAAAAAATTTACACTTTAAATTTAAAATTAATCTCTATATTGCATAAGATGATTTTTAAAATAGAAACTTTCTTAAAAATACTCTTAGATGAAAAAAATGCGTTATTTTACTCGAGTGTGTTAGTTAATGATAACGTACTGAGAGCACATCTTGACCAAAAACTATAGTCGTAACTATGGATATAATTGTAATCCTCGCCAAATAGGGGCTATAAATTGAACTATAATTATTTAAATATTTGAAATAAAAAATTAACAATAATATGCTAAATGGAGCTAGCTAAATTCATGATAAGAATGCCTTTATTGATGAACTACCGGACGGAAGGACCATCTCCATATGATCTTATTACCTTGAGACAACAAATTGAGATTTGAGCCGTGTTTGATGGCCATTATTACCGAATAATATTTTAAATATTTTTCGTATAAAATATTTTGTTGTATAAATATTTAGTTAAAAATAAATATATAAAAAAGAATATTGAAAAAGATAATCAAACAAGGGCTGAGTTTCCAATCATAGAAAGAAGTCGATAATTTTTCCAAAGGGTAAATAGCACAGAATATCTCTACCTCTCAATGTCATTGTGCAAAACGTTCATACCCTTCATTTTTTGGCATTTTCACCACTACCTTTCACATTTCATTGCACAAAAGGTCATTTTCAACCATTTTTTCAATAAAAGATGATTTTACCCTCATATTCAAATAAAACAAAAAGAAAAAAATGAATAACCAACTGCAATTATAGTCATTAAATTTTTAAAAAATTACAAAGAAATCATAAATTTTCCACCACCTCTACTTGCACAACCTACCACGTATAGATTCACATATCACCACCGATGAGCGTGGTGGTCGAAGGTGGTGCTATGTAGATCTATAAGTGGCGGCTTGGTGGGGTTGTAAAAGTTGTGGTGGTGGAGAATTTTGGACTTATCTGTAATATTTTGAAATATTGAGGACTATGATTGCAATTAGTTGTTTATTTTTTCTTTTCTTTTCTTTTTGTTTCATTTGAATAGAAATGTAAAATCGTCATTTTATTGGAAAAATGGTTGAAAATGACCTTTTGCGTAATGAAAGATGGAAAATATGGGTGAAAATGCTAAAAATGAAAGGTATGAACATTTTGCACAATAACATTGAAAGATATGGACATTACGCGCTATTGACCCTTTTTTTCCAAAATACAAAGAAGTTTCGACCACCATGGCTTGGCTGACCGAGTCATGGTCTTCTTGTTTGTTTTCGTGCTAATGGTTCCACGCACATTTCAGCGGCGCGACAATAAACTCGTATAAAATCGAATCATTTCCTTGGATATTCATATTCCGTCGCACGCTTCAATTCAACTGTAAACAAATCTCTCTGTTTGGTCTTATGAAGAAGAATTGGTGAGGTGAAGTTTTCGAAACAGCAGAACGAGACGCCATGGCTCCATTGCTGTTGCAGCTCAACGGCGAGAGAGCCGTGGTTTTACTTTATATTTGCCAAATCCTCTTCTCCACCCCTCTCTCTCTCCTTTCCCAAGCTCTTTCTCTTTCTCTACTCTCGCTCTTCGCCCTCTCCGTCGAGATCTCTGCCGATGACCCTTCCAATCCCCTTTCGCAGTTCTTCAAAACCAGGTAATAGGACCATTTCGGAATTTCATGTAATTTGGTTCAAAATTGAGGTTGAATAGGATTTATGATTTGTTGATCAAAATCCCTACTGCCCATTTTTCGTCAACTCTTGTTACCGTGTTAGATTGTTTATTATTATTTTTCTTAATGTATAGGTGGAATTGCTGATTTGGTTGTGTATATGGTTATTTTCACGGTTAAACAAATTCTCAAAAGAATTAAGATTGAATGGTCGTGAATTTTTTAGTTTCTTACTTTGATTGAAAGGGTTCTACATGAGTAGACTATATTGCGTTCTTACGTCAATGCTACATGCTGAATTGGTTTACTCTTATTTTATCAGAAAGATATTTATTTTTTTAGAAAAAATTGGGTTCGATTTAGGAGGGTATCATTTTTCCACGAGCTATTTATACAAGTCTGAATCAAAGTTAATGTATATCAGTTTTATGTTTTAGAGTTGCTAGGATATATTTATTTAAGTCTGAATCAAAGTTAATGTATAGTAGTTAAATGTTTTAGAGTAGTCAAGACTTTTTGTTTTACTTGGGTGCATCTTGTACACTATCGCTTGTTCATGATCATTTGACCCAAGAAATTGGTCGATATTAGGCCTGGAGTTACATCAGGGATTATGCTGGGGGCAGTAACACTGCCGGGGCTGATGATTTCAAGATTAATACAAGTTTCAAGGTTGGTGTCATTACATGAATCTGGAGTTGAAGGTATGCCTTTGCTATCTTAACTTGGAAGTTGTTTTGGAGTTAGGATTGGGTTAACTGCTCATAACGCTATATTATTATGCTTTTGAGACTTTATATGGACATGCCATTAGATAATTTGATACATGGAAAAAATGTTTGATAGCATAGGGAAGTGGTCTGATACATTCATTCCGTGTTTTCACAAGCCTACATATGGAATATAGCTGCAAATACATAAGTTCAGTTTAACATAATGAAGTTTTTCCATAACAACCATATGTTATTTCCCTCTGCAGTGGTTTTCTTGAAAGCGAATGTAATTTAGCTGATTCTTTGTTTCGTTTTAATTTTCTGCAGAGCTAGAATATCTGAATTTGCAATATTGGGCTGCATCAGCCATTTGCTTTGCCGTGTTACTTTTTGTCTGCTTCATTCTTCGACTTCATCACAACAATGCTAGCTCTATCCGTTCTCTCTTTAATCGGGACACAAAATTTGGTGTAGCGTGCATGGCCTTGTTCATAGGAATCTGTATGTCATTTTTCGGGAAATCATATGGTGGTAAGTGAAAGAATCTCTTTCTATTTTCATACTTGCTCAAGCATTTAATTCGTTATCAATTTAAATTTCGAAAACATGGAAAGTTTATTTACTTCCTTTGGGAGTTTCTTATAAGTTTGTGAACGTCTCTTTAATTCATTATATATCCAATTTGTCAGTCAACAGCATATGATTAATGATTTAATTTTGCTCAATTTGCTCCTCTTACAGGGCTGTCTGCTACTTTGATGTTCTTATGGGTGCTCTGTCATGGATTAGTAGCGATTTACTTAATTCAGAACATTCTTCGTACTTTTCCAGCATGTGTTTCTGTTGGTAGGTCATGTTGCTATTTAAGCTTTATTGCTGGTGCTCTGTCATGGATCGTAGAGGTCAACTTAATTTAAAACATTGTTTTAGCATGTGTTTCTTTGGTAGATCATGTTACTATTATTTAGGCTTTATTACTTGTTTGATGGAGTCCATATTTAAGAGGACAAGAAAGAACCTGGAAGAGAAATTTTGTTTTGTTTTAACTCGTTGTACAGATACTTATGTTATCCATATGATTTTAAGGCACAATCCTTGTTTGGTCCCATTATTTCCAAAATACATTTTTCTCCCTCTTATTTTCAACTACAAATTTTTCAATACAATAATATTACACGCAAACCTAAATTTTTTTCTTATTTTTTAACAACACATTCTCCATCAAATCACTATTCCAAAATGCATTTGTGGCAAACAAAAATGGGGCTCAAACAAGCTCATAGTATTGTGATTTGGTTTGGTTTTACCAAATTGTTTTTGTTCTCTCAGAAATTATGTTATTTTTCTCTTGTCAGGGGAAGGGCTTCTGGTCACTGCTGGCTTGGTGATCTACTTTGGGGACATGTTGTTTTACACTGCTTCAAAGGTTAGCTATATTGTTATTTTTGCTCTCTCTATCAAATTTATTCAATATTTTTGCTAACAGTAACTTGTTACCAAACAGATCCCTGGATATTGGGCATCATCCAAGTTAGTTGTTCTGGAAAATGGCATCAAGAGGGATGAGATACGCATAATTATTCAGGTAATGTTCTGCGTGTTTCAACAAGTATTCATTCCATAGTTTTTTCCTCTCTGATTGGAGAAGTAAATTTTATATATACATTAATTGGTAATTTCCTTCCCATTTCATGCAGGGCATGACTCTTGGCCTACTTCTTTTTCCTGTTTTCTACAGATATGTTATCAAAATTTGGCAATGCTCTGCTAGCTCATCTAGCTCTCAAGACATGTCGAACCATGAGATCAGAAGATCCTTTGTTTTCTGTGCTTTACTTGCATTTATGTTGGCTGTGGCTGTTCCATCATGGATGCAATTTGTCCATGATTTTCGCATGCACCCTCTCTTGTGGTACACTCCTCAATTTTGTTTCAATCTGTTGCCAATTACTGCTCTGGCCGCTCTCTACTTTATCAAATTTCCTGATGCGAAGAACAGATTTTAGTGTTGCCATATTAATTCTTATTTGGGTTGGTAACTTAGTTTTTGAGACTTATGGATGATTCTTGTAAGTTGAATATTTTGGTGCTGTCAACTAAACATGATGGAAGGGAGAGTTTTGGAAGAGAAAACAGTCAGTTCTTGACAATCATATGGTAAAGTCATAAGAACACATAAAAAATATAATGAGGATGAAGTTTGTAATTTATGGAAGGGATTTGGATTCATTTATCAAATAGACTGTTTAATCGATATGTATCAAAATTAAGTTATATTTTATATGGTCTCTTATTTTAAATCCAATTATAGGTGATCTTGTATCATGATGTCATTGTGCTAGCACTGGGTATTGGTGTAATGGTGTTAAGGGGTTTTAATGAGAATATACAAATATGCTAAAAATATCGCAAAATAAGCTACGACATGATTCAAGAAAGGCTAAGGGGTAAATTAACTTCACTTTCAGTTATACTGGAAAAGCCCTTTTATAGATCACTAATCTATCTATGTGGCACATGATGTGCCATAAAGTGATAAAGCCAATTATATGTAGGGATATTGGATCCACTTAATTGGTCCTATCATTTAATGTCACATCGTGTGGTGATCATCTCTAATGGAGATAAATAGCATTGCTCTTTGTAAAACTGGCATGTTAGTTTTTGTTTTGTTTTTTTTTTTTTTAATTTCATTCCTTATAAGTAGACAAGCTGACCAGTGCAAAGTCGATCAATCTAGGGAATCTGGAGTTTCACGACAAATGTTTTCTTTTTTTGTCTGCGTGCTTGTGTTCAGTCTATTGTTGGAGATAAAAAGCTAAGTTGAATGCGAGACTAATCAAGAAACAGTCTAATTTCCCAGCACAGAGAACAACATGGCAAAATGGCAACAGTGGCTTGAAGTTCTGACCTAATCCAGCTGCTATTTCTTATTGTTATTGTTTTTGTTGGGGTACTAATGGTAGATTGGGACCAAGAAAAATGAAGGAAAAAGAATCCAAATATTCACCATTGAATTTTTCTTATGAAACATGTATCTTATCTAGTGGAGATGGTATGATGTATATAAATGTAAACTAATTACCTTTAGCATATGTTTGCAAGTGTTTATACAGATAGAAACTAGTGGTGGATAAATGAATAATACTTGTGAATTCCACGAAATATGTAGATAAAAAGTGGCTTGACTTTAGCATAAACACTTGCCAAAAATAATCTTAGATGCAAATTACATGAAGCCTTACAAGTTAAGCATGTATGAGACTACAATGGTTATGAATGTCTATTAGGATCATGTAAATGCAAACTAACTACCATCTTTAGATGCAAATTCTATGAAGCCTTAAAGTTTAAAAAACATACGATAACATGAGGTTGTTATGGTCCTTATGTCCCTGCTTTCACTAAACAAGGAGAAGGAAAGTGTCGTATTGTTTTGATGAATATCTATAAAAACAAATTTAATTCAGAATTATTTCTTCATGAATATCTATAAAAACGACTTTAATTCAGAATTATTCCCATACCTGTCTTGGGTTGGTATGGCTTTTGATCATCCTCATTTTAAATAAGGCTTACTTAGAAATCTAATGCAATTTCCTTAAAAATGAACATAGCAGTGAAATCTATGGAGTTAATTCTCCATCAGGTAAATAGTATTGCTAACCTTTGGCAGGGTTTGCAGATAGGAATGTGAATTAGAAAAGCCTTACTTTTCTTAATCCTCCAGCCTTAAAACTCAAGTGAATAGTTTAGAAAAGCTTTGTACTGCTAATGTTTCTATTGGTGGTGGTACTAGTGTTACTATGTTTGAACTTTTATCCATTCAATGGCTGCTGATCGTTATTCTGAGTGGATCTGCATCAGGTCCCTTCTTGACTCATGGCAAAGGTCTCCCTGAGAAAGAATAAAAATGCAATATTTTTCAAGAAGTTCTCTTAACATTGAAAAGGACTTTGAAAGCTGTCTGCAAATTCTCTTGCATTCTAATAATACAAACACCTGATGGAACATAAGTTAAATCTTGAACTTCCAACTCACTTATATATCCTGTATGATCTCTTTATTCTTCATTTTAAATATCAATAGATATATTCACTGATAAATATTTTCTTTCAACAAATGATCCTTATTTAATATTCATGCTTTTATTCTTTGATAATATAACTATTTTCCATCTTTACATATATTTTTCAGGGTATTTAATTTTGTTTTCTCTGAACCACTCAAGAGACTGTCCCTATGTGTCTATTGGGTAGCTGTTATATATGTGTCAGTAATACGGTTCTACAACATTTCGAAGAATAGTACGATTGAGAGAATTCTTCTTCGCAAATACTACCATCTGATGGCTGTTTCAATTTTTGTTCCTGCACTTATTTTCCAGGTAATTTGAGGTTGAAAGGACTTTGAGGTTACTGTGCTGTAATTTGACTATCTTTCTGGAAATATATTTGATGGTGGATTTCTTTTCCAGCCAAAGTTTCTTGATCTGGCTTTTGGTGCAGCTTTGGCAGTCTTTCTCATGTTGGAAATTATACGAGTAAGTTCCTAAAGAAATAAGTCTAGGTTATTACTACTATTTACTAAGATGGTGTGGGTAAGAGTTATGTGAATTTTTTTTATCTTCCTGCATTTCAACTTGTGAATGCTGCAACTTTACTGAAATATCTACACATTATGAACTCTGAGCATCATGCATTTGATCTTCTTATACTGAAATGATTTTAAGACATGATTATATTTGTGGAAATCAAAGTATTGCAATATTGTCCTTTGTTTCAGTGGCAAAATTCGGATTCTTGAATGTGAATTTTTGTTTTGTTTGGTTATGGTGTAAGAGAAGTACGATAAAACAAAGGAATGGAAGGAGTTAGAGACTCTTCTCTTCCATATAAAAACTGGAGAATATTTGTTTTACTCCAGCCTCTTGACTAATATTGTTACTTTCTTTCTCCTTCCTTCTCTAAATCGGAATATAATGTTGCTCAACACTTGATGTTGAAATGATTAAATACTTATTTCATTTAGGGTCCGTTTGATTGCAAAGGTGGAAAATGGGTGGAAAGAAAATGTTTTACAGGGAATTGATTTTCTTAGAAAATGTTTTACTGGGAATTGTAATTAATTGTGTTTG